>VWZY01005323.1:6777-88258 GCA_013399075.1 Chloroceryle aenea | reverse complement strand
AAAAAAAAAAACCCAAAACAGAAGGCCCTAATTTCACATCCTTGGCACTGATTTGACAACAGGCAGATCTTTTCCAGCACTGCTGCTGCTGCCTTACTGACAGAAAAGTAAGAAGGAACTGATTTTTCAATTATTTGGTTTCAAAAGCCTAGTAATGTTTAAGTCGGCACTCGCTGTACATACAGCCCCCAGGTGACATCACAGCTTTGAGGTTCAGTGTTGAACCTGAAGTTATTACAGTGGGTGGGGAAGAGGGAAGCAGTCATTTTAAAATTCAGACTGACAGCCAGCACTCTGAGTGGCAGCTACCAGCAGCTGTCCTGGCTTTGCACTGTAAGTTTTATTTAAAGAAGTTAGATCAGGAGTATAAACTCCCCATCCCACTTTAAGCTTTTTTAATAAAAATTCAAAGTGAAAAGTTGTCATAGCCCTGAGTAAAAGCAATCTAAAGAGCTACAGCTGGCTACAAGTCTGGAGAAAGGAAATTTTCTTGTTAGATTTCTAGCAGCAGTGGGAAGAAAATGAGAAAAAAGGAAAAAAAGAAAAAATCAACCAGAAAACCTGGAGTGGGCAAAGGATGGAGAAGAAAAAGAGGGGGACAAGTTCAGTTTGTTGTTGTTAGAGGACATATGTAGTAGGTAGTCACCAGCAGGTTGCGTGCCACTTGTATATAGATAATATTGCTGACATCATCACACTCAAGTGAGCAAATTCTAGCAGCCCTTGTACCCTCCGAGGGTGTGAATTAATTGTCCCAATTCCAGTGCCCTGAGAAAAACACAGAGATACCCTCCATCAACATTGCCACTGGGCTGTCAGCTAAAGGAATAAATTCCAGCCCCATCTCAGAAATCAATCTTGTTTTTTCTTTTCCCACCCCTCACAGGGGCTTGTGCAGCACAGAGCAGAGCGAGTCATCTGTGCTGTGCACTGCAGATGCCTGTAGGACTGGGTGGAATTACCTGTTCGGGGAGTGGGGATGTGGTGTCTGAATGGCTATCACATCTTCACCATGAAATACCATATGTTAAAAAAAAGAGAAAAATAATGAAACCCTAGGGTTATCCCTTTAACAACTCTTATTTTTTTATTTGAAAAACTTAATCGGGAATTTTTATTACTCCCAAATAGTGTTTTAAAATAAAAATTAATCTCTTCCAAGTTGCCTTGGGCGCACACTGCTGTAACTTGCAGATGGAAGGCATTCTTGCAGACAGTGCCTCCTAATCCTGCCAGGAGTTGGAGAGGGGGCAAAAAAACCTCTAGGGTAAAATAACGGGAGCAGAGGTCCTGTAGGACAAGAAGATGATGAATTCCAAGGGACCAAGAAGAGCAAAACATCAGAGGAAGAGATTCTGGGTTAAGGAAGCAGAACAGCAGCGGAAGAGAAAGTCTTATGGGAAAATAGAATAGCAAGAGAGGTGAGGCATAGCAGAGGAAAGCACAGAGTGACAAAGCCATAGGGCCAAATCTGTAGGTAGCTCTTGAAATGCTAGAGCCAAAATGGCACTAAAAGGAGACAATGCAAATGCAATGAATCCGAGGGAAGCTTATATCCAATAAATCACAATATGAAGTTTACAATCAGGAAAAAATTCTAAGATGGGTTTTTCTGTGTGTCAGAGCTCCAGTACCATCACAAACTACTTCAGATTCACTCCTGGTCTCGAGAGTCACAGTCCACTGTGCCTAGGTGTCCTTCACTGTCAACATACAGCATTCACCAGGTTCTTGTACTCTGCCCACCACTGCTATCTGGACTACCACAAGTCAGAACTAAACTGAGCAGCTGCTCCTGGGTCAGAGAAGCAGAAGTTCCTATTCCACTCCCTATTTTCATCTACCCAGTTTTCTCAAACTTTCCTCTTTTGAAGAAAGGTTGTTTTCTAAGGTTTTTCACTACATAAAGGTCACTGGTCTTAGAAGCTTCAGCAGAAATTATTCATGTTCTTCTAAAAGGCAGTATGAAATCGTATGAAATCTATAAGAAGGAAAAAAACCAAACAAACAACAAAACCCACCAGCTTTTAGGGTTTTTAAACAGATGTGAAAGCAAATTACTCACCAATGAAAGATGATTTCTGAACTGAAAATTAACATTGCTAGGGAAAAGCATCTTTAAGTATCCAGGCCAACACTAGCTTTGAGTCGACCAAGTTATAAGCCTATTACACTATAACGTACATTTAGTCTGACTCTTTACTAACCCTTTAAAACTAGGTCTTGAGACAGAATCCATTTTACTACAACTGTATAACTTAGGATAGCAGCCAAAGAGTGACATATGTCATCATCCTGAAACAGCTCTAAATTAGCTGACATGAGCATTGCTGACAGCGAAGCCTCGGCAGCACAGGGTGCAGTACAGGCCTGACAATCCATTTAACTCCTTGGACGGATTTCACAAGTCATGCTAAGGTCTGCTCTGCCACTGATAAATGTTGTTGGAGGCCTAAACTAACAAACTCCTGGCTGAAGGTCTGTAGCAGCAGTACAGAGTTGGAGCTTGCAACTGAGCAACGCATCTGCCAGCCGCACGGGCAGGTTCACTACAGGGCAGAGTTGAGGTTACTCCCATAGCCCAGCTCTTGAGTTTTGAGACTTCTGGTTTTGACTTTGACTTGACTTTGAGTTCAAGTCAAAGATAACGTGCAGTGATCTTTTGACCTTCTGTTTCATAAAGCGTTAAACAATGGGTTCAAGAGATAAATTCTGTCTGTACCATATGTACAACCTCAGAAATGGTTATCTAGATACAGACCTAGATACGAGCACATGTACAGCAGATTATAGATAATTGCTGTTCATTTACTGATCCTTACCCCCCACAGAACTGTGTAAGTTAATGAGCTCTGAAATATGAGTTTCAAAAAAAACTTTCATTTCAATAACATTATACACCCTCGGGCTCCTATTAAACTTTTTTGCAGCAATAACACCATTCAAACTAACATTCATATGTGAATTACAGTGATGCTGCACCACAGGAAAACGCAGAGAAAATTAAATAGAAAAGAAAGCACAGTTTTTAGACTGCTAGTTATCTTAGCCACATTCAAATTAATAGGCAACAGTTCCTAGGGATAGGTGAACGGTCTCCAATAAAATCAGAACCTGCCTGGCCTTCTACACTATACTTGAAAGGAGCAGCTGGAAAACAGAAATATCACAGGATTAGTTTCTCAGAATTTCTGCCCTGCTCAGAATGTAGCAAGCACTAGCCTTCTTGACTGACTTTCTATCAGATAATTACTCTTACCACACTCCTAAACAGACACACTCACATGAACTGCTCATCATCAGAATTCTCACCAGGGATCCCAAAGGTGGCCTTGACCCAAGCCCATACGTGACCCAAACAATAGAGAGCCATTGACTAACCCGTTCTGTTTCCAGCTTCACCCTCACTTGCATCAAGGCCAGCTCCAGTGTTGTCACAAATGCCATACAGATCTCTCAGAAAACCCCACACATAAGATTTTCAGAAAGATCTGACTTGTTTAAGCCTGATGAAGATGGGTGAAACTTGCCCTCCCAACCCAAACAAGGTCTGCTTTTTAAAAGTTCTCTAGCAACTTGTTCGGGTTAGCTATTACTTAATGACATCCAAAAAGCTCAGTAGAAATCAGTCAGAAGAGGGTGACCAGGCACTTCTGCAGTTCTCATTAGGCTGCTACTGACATACTAATACCCTCCAAAATATGGCTGTAGAGCCCATTAGAAAACCTGCCTTTCCTGTTTTCTACACCATCAACATACACATCAATTTGGATGCTTACCCAGAAAAGCTACAACCCAACAATATTAATATTACCTCATGAGCAAAGAAGGCTAAAAACCATGACACTGGACCCAGTAACTCAGTTTCACAAAGCTTGAATTCTGGTCCTGGTCCAAATGTAATCTGAACTCACCTCTACACATCAATCTCTGTGCTGAAGCATCATGCCACAACACTGTAAGCAGAATCCAAGATTTCCAGAGGCAGCAAAGGTAAGCCAAGATCACATCAGGAGTTGAGATCTGGCCTCTAATTATTGCCTTGAATGTTAAACCCTCAGATTACAGGTCTGTGTTTTGTCTCTGAGCCTGTAAGGAGTTCTGTGTGGTGACAGGAATTTGAGTTGTCTGGTGCTCATCACAGACCCTGGCTGCTTCCTCCCCATTGTGATTACTTGCCCTTGGATCTCTCTGATTCATAAAGTAAATGAGACTGAAGTTAATTTTTTAAAGGCTCTGTTATTTCTGTCTAAGCTAATTGTGTGATCCAGTTCTGTGCAATAACAATCACATACGTTTTCTGTACTAGTTTCAGCCTTATACACAAAACCTTTTACAACACAGTGCTTTTAATATCCCTGTGCCTACACAATTCCAGTGCAATCCAACAGAGTGGGCTGGCCAACTCACAACTGGTGGCTGTTGATTTTTTTGTTTGTTTATTTGCAGATCATCAAGAGCATGTGAAGAGTGGGTATGTGTGAAAAGAACTGCAGACTGAGCAGCTTAAAATTGGATTGCTTGAGCAAAAAAAAAAACCACAAAACAAAAAAAAACCCCACACAACACACACACTGTTTTCCTGTTCAAAATTATTCAGGACTGAATCCTGACCTCAACATAAAACAGAGAACACTGAATTTGAAGAGTAGAGGATCTTCAGCTGGCTACAGAAGCAGATTCTCCTTTCCCAAGCAAGAGGGGCACCAGAAATACCATTCTGCACTTCAGCCCTACCACTGTTGCTATATTCTTTGTATCTGCATCATCTGTAGTCAGTCTGATACCCACTTGCTAAATTTCTTGCCCACCCTCTATTTCACCAAATGTGGATGGGCCATACTGAAGCACAGCTCTGCAGGAAACACCGTGAGGCACCTACCAGGAAAACATCTCTCAAGTCAACAGCCCCACCCAGCTCCTCTGGTCTAGGTCTGCTAGCCTGGGGATTTGAAAGTCTCTCATCTAATACTGACCTGGAATAGTAAGTACCTAGGTGGTCAGAGAAGAGCTGTGGCTTGGAAAGAATAACTGTAAAGATTTTAAATGCTCTTTCTTCACAGCAAAGGCCTGAGTTAGATGCACTGATAATTACTATGATATCTCAGATAATTATAAGCAAAGAATCTCAAAGCTGAAACAAGAGGGCCTTTTTGATTTAGAAGTCCTGACCAGCCTCAGTGGGCTTCACCTCCACTGACAGCTGAAACAGGGTGGAGAGCCCACTGGGCAAAAGGTGAAAGCTCTGAACATCTCCTAGCCACTCTGTAGGCAACAGAGCAAGTCTGAAGCCAGTGTGGAGGAAGAGCTGGAGAACGTGTGCCATAAGACTGGCAGTTCCAGTTCAGTCCTGAAGCTCAGCTGTCTTGGGCCATCCTCTCTGGTGACGTGTCAAAGAACTTCAGCCCACAGTACCACAGCAAACAAGGTCATGCTGTTTCCCACCTCTCCTCCAGCAAGTCCTGAAGCTGGAGCTCAGGCAGCCTCTAGTGCAACTGCAAAGATCCACTGTCTGGACAGTGGGAGGCTTGAAAGTGGCCATTGACTACAATTAAGCGGGCGCCTGAGGGACTCTGTCTCACTGAGAGCACGTTAATACCATTCTAAAGTGCAGGAGTGCTTTAACAGTGCTCTTTAATCAGGTTGAGATGACCTATCAGAAAATGTGAGATGACTATGGATAAATGGTTCATATGCTGAATACCAAGGCATTTAATGAAAAATTTCCCTTAATAGAAAAATTTTCCATGCTCAATACTTTTCATTGACTACTTTTTTACAATGGTATCCATTTAACAGCAATTGTCGTTAAGCTATTTTCTATGTGACATCAACTAAAAATCACTTATTTCCTGCTCCAAACAGCAATTAATGTCAATTATTTTACACAGCACCAAGAAGTGCTACAGATTGTTCAATTTTCCACTCAACTTCTCTATTTAATTTATACTTTTTAGTTTAGTTTCATAATTTTCAACTATTTGAAACAAGAGGACGAAGTGGTGATTTCATCTTTTCTGGCAAAAGATAATGGGAAAGCCCAACTATTAGAGCAGCAGGAACTACCTGAACAAAAGAACAAGCAGGATGCGCCATTGTCTCTCTGATTTTGATTTTAACTTGGGGAATGTCAATATTTGTAAGAGAAAATCCAAGACAGGGCTGTATTAAACTGAAATGGACATGTGGCTTTTTTATGCTACAGCCACAAGCTTCTTACATTGTACTCGTCTGCGATGAGGTGGCAGATGTGAGACCCCAGGGCTGCTTTCTCTCTTGATGGTAGCAAATGCTACACCTTGAAGATGCTTGATTGCAGGATCAAAGTTGGAGCTCTACTGTGCAGTGAAGACTGAATCCAAGGAGTGATTCCAGAAAAAGTTAATTCTTTGCTTTGACTTAGCACTCCTCCTTCTTCAGCCTCGAGCATGTTAGACCAAAGCTATCTGAAAATTTTCTGAGTGTTTACTTTTTTCCAATAAAATGGATTTCACAGTTACAGTTAATGGAAAGAAACTTCTGGTTTTTTGAACACTCACAGATGTTAGGTTTTCATTTTGCTGATGAACATAAAGATCTCCATCAACTTCTTAGAGAAAAAAGAAGAATTATTTTCCTGGTTTGCTGCAGATGGACTTTGTGAATTCTTTTTCACAGCAGTTAGTGGCTGCTGACATTTGACAATCATTAGCTCTACCTTGATCTACTGTTGCCTCCTCTAAGTCTGCCACATTTACACAGGGAGGAGAATACTCCAGACAGTGTCTCATGCAGCAGGGCCTTTGAACTAAACACTTTCTCCCTAAGCCTCCTATTGCTTGCAGAATTTCACCCTCAGTCACTAGAATAATAGAAAATCTTGCTTCAGAAAGTTTTTTTAATCAAACAAAATGATAGACCATTTTTCATTCTTGTGGCTAAAGTCCAAAAACACACACTCTGTCAATGGTGTTGAATTTAGCATTATTGTGATAAAGCTCTTTAAGCTTCTTTTCAAATAAACATGTACAGCTTTAAATGAATAAATCATGCAAATACATGTTAATGTATACATAAATTAACACAACATAATAAGGAAAACGAAGAAACAAGATTACAAATTTTCTGCACCTCCAAAATATGAGTGTGATATTTGCTTTAGAAAGAACAAACTCATTTAGAGGAAAAGCTTATATAGATCCAAACAAACCCAAATCACCAATGAAAGCTAATTTTATGTTCAGCAAAGAAGGAAGATGTGCTTCCCACTACAATAGACAAAATCCAATTAAATTAGGCAAACGTAACAACACAGAAACAAAATTTAATTTAGTAAATAAAATCTGAGTGTTGAATTCTGTTGTCCATTCCATGTTCCTAACCCTCACAAGCAGAGTTAGATATTCTGGGGAACACTATTCAGTGGATATTAAAAATGGGGGCAGTTGACAGGAGATTCTGCCTCGAAGACTCAAGTTTTCAGAATTTTCATGCAAAGCAAGTGTTTTCTTTTCCATTTCTCACTATTTCCACTTCTCTTTTTCAACTTGGAATAATTTTAAATTAAAACAAAAAGTAACATTTGGGGAATATTGCTCAAAAGACATCATCTCAACATGCATGCTTCATACATACACCCTACGCAACCGGGTGAATTCCTTCAAAGCACCCCCCCTTCTCCTACCTCTGTTCTCAGCAAAGGACACACTTCAGTAAATACAGAATCACTCATTGCTGATTTCATCTGAAAAACACGAAAATCCTGCCCCATACTTTGCTACCACTCTTGTCAACAAGCTGCTGTTGCTACCAGGACCATGAATCTGTGTTTTGTGAGGTTATAAAGAACTTCTCTCGTTGTCTAACAGCCACAGACAGTAGTTTTCTAAGGTAAAGTCAAACTCCAGTACAATTCTGCCGAGCTTTAAAGAAAAGTATCTCCTGATAGTTCATAATGTTGCTTACTACCACATATTCAAGGGTTACTTGAGTATCAAGCATATTTTGACAAATGATGTTCAGTTAGCAAAGGCCAGGTTTCTGCTGAATTCTGCTCTCTGTTCACAAGAATCAAACTGTATAATAAAGACATCTCACAGCTCAGAAATGTTCAACAGAAACATTTGCTTAAATCAGCTGTCTTTCACCCTGAACAACCTTCTTGAGAGGAGCAGAAAATTCAGCCTACAACTCCCTAATAGTCATTTGAAGATGGAAGGTTTTATCACAGGCAAGCAAAGTATAAAGTAAGGACACCTAACTGATGCATCTCATCTGTCTAATGCATTTGCCAGACCCTTATCACTGCACCTAGATGCCACAACTGACTCCATTTACTAGTCAGTTTTGATACATGAACTCATAACATGATTCTCCACATTACCACTTTAAATATCTGATTGCTTATCTGGAATGACAGCCCTGTTAGAACCAATTCATTCTTTATAGTTTCCTGGACCTCGGCCCTTTACTTGAGCTGAAGTGAGGCAGAGCAGCTTTTTGTTTGCAGCAGTCTTGTGCCCGCTGGTACGCTGCCCTTGCCAGGGCATCAGCCCTCACATAGGTGCATGTGGTTATCTTCTAACTCGATTCAGCACTCAAATACCATAAGCTGTAAGACTCTTGCTATATGAAATACTGGTGGTTCAGATTCTGGTCTCTTCCCACAATGGTTAAAAAGCAAGCACAGACAAGAACATCCTACTGCTCTGTCCTCCAAATCACCCAGCTTCCAAGCAATTCTGGCATCCAGGGCTAACAGTGACACGTCAGAAATGTTAAGATGTATTTCTCCTTCGGTATAAAGAATACGGAATTTCCTGACAGACTTCAGTACCAAACTGTCAACAAAAATATCAGTACAATAAAGCTGCAAAGTTAACAACCCATTCTGTGATTTCTGGAGATGTCAGTAGTTATTATAAATGACTTTCCAGTTAATTACCTGTTTTGAAAATTAAGGAGATTGGGGGTTCACAGCTGCTCCAATAAGCAGCTTCAGTGCCCGCCTCATCCCATTGAGTATGATAAATAATATATTCTCTACCACCCAGACTGCCAGACAGTGGCTGTGTCAAACTCCTCAGAGAGCACACTTTGTCTGCCATGTGTTACAGGCAACATTTATGACAAAAGTAGAAATTAGATGGTGGTTAATCTTGCTTCTCTGTGTCCCATGTGGGGCACAGGCATGGTTGTAGTGTGGCTTGCTGGATGACAGTCAGAAAAAATGATCCCAGCAAATTGGGTGTACATCAGGATGCAGTACAAAGAATGAGTTTAGGAAATTATTTTTGGTGAATTGAGCAATGAGGTAGTCTCTTAAAATAGAAACAAGGTGACGGAAGAGCAAATTTTATTTCTCCTTGAGAAAAAAAAAGCAAGCCTTACATTATGGTTAGATCACAGTGAAGAAGAATGAAATCATACTGCTCTGGGGTTTTTAATTTGCTGCTTATTGCTGCTTAGGCTAGCTAGCAGATCATAATAAAATCTGTGATAATGACAGCACCAAAAGATGGATCCAGCTTATAAAAATACTACTAAAGTAACAGCAGTAAGTTCTACATTGTAGTTCCCGTGAAAAGCAAAAGGAATGATTCTCATTTCACTGACGTAGGTATAAACAAGATCAATTTGATAGTCACTGACAAATGAAGGCAAGTGAGATCAGAATTGGACTTACATGTAGGCTGTCATCACACTGTAACAACACAGGACACAAATCTAAGTTTTGCCTGAAGAGCAACTCTGAGGTAGTCCCCAGTAAGTCTTATCTGCTTCTAAATGAGATTTGATTCAGCTTGCAAAGTAACTTAAAGTCAACCCCTAGCTGTGATTTCCCTCTGAACTTGTTTTAAAAATACAATTATAGCATGAAGATCATAAGAGGTAGCATGAGTTAAGACAATCATAATTTTCTAGACACTTGCTGGCTGGAGTTACTGATTCCTTATATCAAAGGACAAGGAGAGCTAATACTGGTATCAGTTCATTCCTCCAGATCTCCTAATATACCTCATGCCAGAAAGCAGTACCATTCACAGCTAGTGACACCATTAATCATTTAGACTCCTCTTTCCCCCAAAACCCAGTGTTTGCATCAAGGAATGGGGAGCTGTGGCTACAGCTCATACTGGAACTGTCCGAACTTCCGTGTTTCTTTCCACGGTCATTGCATTTTACTCAAGGAAATGAACACATTGATGGGTCTGACGCCACAAGGAGCATTCTGTGCATAACACGTTCTGTGTAAGACTGAATTAAGTGTACAATAATGCATGGGCCAAGAGGTGTTAACTCCCCTTGGGAGTTTCTGAGAACGCCTGGGAATTATTTGAGGAGCCCGAGAATTTTCACTTTACTTTGATGAATCTTTTATTTCCTCTCTGATTTTTAATGAAATGCAGGAACTTTAACTCCCAAAAGTTGATAACAGCTGGCATCCTTTTGCTTTCATGCTTCGTATCTTTTCATCCTTAAGAGCCTTGCCAGTCTTGTTTTGACCTTTCAGCTCTATACTTCCTCCTGTCTGTTGATGCTGTGACTGCTTTACCACCACAGAAGAATAGTCACGTAAGAAATCACTTGCCTTATAATAAACTTTAAAACTCAACATTTCTTTCCAGTTCTGTATAAAAAACAGTCATTCCCCAAACATACAACCTGATGTTGGTTAGGCCGGAATAAACAAACCAGCCTTCTTCATTCTCCTCTGAAGATTTTCAAAGGCTCTCCAGCACTTGAATTAGGAATCACATTGATTTTCAGTAAATCCTTTCAGCTAATTCTCCTAAAGCATTTCAGAAAACCTCCTGACACAAGCCTTAGAGAACATAGGTAACGTAGTCTTAGGGATGTGAAATTGCAGGTGATGCTAAAAAGTGTTAGTATTTGCTATACCAACAGCACGCTGACAAATACCCAGCATAAATTTCTCTGTAGAAAGCTACAGGGTTACAAGGCATCAAGGTTTGGCCTGCTCATTATCATGAAATCTATTGATACATTTTCATTAGGTAGAGATAGCTTTGCCTTCACTGGAAAGATCCAGAAATCATAAAATATTTTTTTTCTTTAATTTTGCAATATGAGGCCTTTAGCTAGGATGACAATTTTGGTCTGTAAGACCGTAAATATTTGTCTATTCAAAGGCAGCATTTATCTTACAAAGGCACACATACCAGTTTTGCCTCTGACAAGTTCCTTGTTTATTTATTACTCTAATAACAAATAGACTGTCATCCCTGCTGGGCCTCAAAGATGAGCTAAATCTGCTGACACAACTGATTGGGAGCGGCTGCAAATAATTTTATTAAAAACTATGCAATAGCAGATTCATTGTGGGGAGAATGCTTAAATCATAATTCTGTTAGTGGCCTATATATATTCCATAGTAACAACATTCAAAGAAACTAGAAACACTTTTGTAACCCTCACGTTTATACTGCAGCATTTGATTTTCATTTTGTCCAAACAGGAGAGAAGCAGCAAAGGGAGACAGATTTCTTTTGTGTTGAGTGCTCTGTGTGCACACACACCAAGAGCAAAGCACAGCATCTTAATTAGATGGGTCCAGAGGCTCCAGCAGACACAGGAGAGTGACAGTCACTGGACATGCTTGATAGCTCTCTACAGCAGTACAGAGACTTTCTGGGAAAAGCGAGACAGAGCCATATATCTCCAGTTTGGAGAGCTGAGCCAACCAGAACATAGGAAAGATAGGAAAGGACTAGAAGCAGGTGAGTAAAAAATCCTCTGTGCAGTCCTAAGACACATTATGCCTTGCTAGGTCACCAGCAGTGCTGCCCTTAATGCTCCTCAGCCTCTTTGACACAATAGACACTGGAGAGGAATCACATGCCTGACAGCAGTACCCGGCTCCAGAGACACGGGTCTGAGGCAGGGCCATGCAGCACAGACTCACCCACTACTTACTGGGTACAGAGGTCTTGGCAACTACATACCAGCAACCATAAGAAGAAAATTTCCAAAGAATTTCCACTTAACAGTTCTATTTCACAGTATCTTTCACAGACACTTCAAATGCTGGATGCAGATGCTTGCATACATGAACAATCAGGTCTTAAGAAGTAGTATGTGGCACTCAGTGTCTCAACTCTCTCCAAGGCTTAATGCCTTCTGGGCTGTTGCAAAGGTCTCAACCAGAATGCACTTTTGGAGCAATGGAGATTTAGGAGAGGCACAAGAGAAGGAGAACACGTTAGGGACACATAAAATTAACTCACCCTTTTGTAAATCACCTCTTTGTCCTGCAGCTGTCCCTGCAGTTCACAAAGCTAAGCAGTAGAATGATAACACCTCTTTCTACATCAGTGCCACAGGGGCTAGACAACGTTCAATCTCCTGGTCCACAGGAAGAGGTGTATCCCTAACTAGGCTGCACACCTCTTCTAAGGGATTTTGCTCACAGGGCCTCCACACCAATCCCTGTCAGACATTACTGCCTTCCCTAGAAGCTTGGCTACACTCAGTACTACCTTGGTCCAAGAAAGCCAGTCTAGCAAAGATGTTCTATACACCCCATTTAAGTCAAACTGAGAAACTTTTAGGGCTGGCATGCCTCCAACAAGAAGAGCACACATGAAGACAGTGAGATTCTTGTACACCTGGATGGGCAATCCAGAAGCTGGACTGGAGAAATAAAATTCTCTGCAGCTTAGCTCCAGCTGGGACAGCAGGGACAGAGACTTGACACACCACACTGAGCCAAGGGTGGCTGCATGATACAAAACTGACAACACGACCAGCAAATAGCTGTGCAGAACAAGAGTGAAGCAAGGAGAGGATGGTGCATCAAAAGAGTAACCACATAGGTTTCCTGTGATAAACTATTCGCAATCAAGGAGGTGCTTCAAGTCACAAATACTCATTAACCTCACTGAAAATGCTTTTATAGTCACACCAGTTCTGTACTCACTGAGAACTCATCTGGAAACCTCTGCAGCACTTAGTCTTTCTTACATTTATAGTGATACTAGTGGCACCCAAACCTTAGGGTGGCCTATGCACAGAGGGGGATTACCTGATACTGACCTTCTGGTCAACTTCTCCCCCCCCAGTATTTACTGGCTCCTGTGCTGGACAGCTTCCTACCCTGCGCTGTACTGTAACAGCTGTTGTAGTCACTTGGTCATGTGATTTGAGGCATTTCCAAGGAAACCTCTCAGCAATTATTTCTGGAGATGGAAAGCAGTCTTTTAGCATGTCTTAGTGTCTATTCCACATATTTTATATTATAACAATTTATTCTGCAATGTGATTACATGTTGGCATAGACTCTGATTAGGGTTTTAAACAGGAACTAACAGCAGTTATGTTGAATATTTTTTTCATCTGATGATGCACAATACCATTGATTGGATGTAGATTATATTCAGCATTAACTCCAGCTATACAAAAATATCACAAAGGGAAGTCTATCTCACGGCACAGAATGCTCTTTAATTGCGTGGATGATCAGTACATGTTGTGACTTCTGCCTTTTTTAAAATTCCCCTACACAAGGGAAGTCATGCCTGTAAGAGAAACATTAATCCAAATAATTACCGGGCATTGTTTACTTTTCCTCACAGATTCTGCACTTGCTTGATTTTCACCCAGGCTGCATCATAAAGCTGAGGCAATAGGGGAGGGGGGTGCTGGATATGTCATTGTCCAAAGGTAGAAGTTTAAAGTTCATCATGTCAGGATTAAAGAAATGTATTAACTGTTTCTTGCTGACTGCAGATGTATTGCAAAGGTCTGATAATTTTATTTCTTTTTTTTTTAACCTCATAGCTTCACTGCACCTTATACTTTTGCCACCACACAGTCTCAGAGCATCTTTAACAGATCTGTACCCCTTGGAGACAATCAATGTCACCAAGTGCCCAATTTATTTGCCCATAATCATGGAGCTTGCAGCAGAACAGAACCGAATAAGGACAGATCTCTAAATTACTTTCTTAATCCCTGGAAACCTGACTGTTGTTGGCGTTCTAGAGATGTGAAAGGAGACTGGGAAGATAGATTTTTTTCAAATTCTGAGTCCAGATTTAATAGGCTGTACATAACAAAAAGAGTGAAGAAACTAGCAGTGATATCGCTACAAATTAAGACTAAGCAATGCAGAGATTTCCAGCTGAGTTCTACACATTGCCAAAAAGGAAGAAAATGCTGAAAAGGTAACTATTAAAAAGTAGGGTCAAATTCAGCCCTTCCTCAGCATCATCAAATACAACAAGGATGTGCAGCTGGGGAATGGAGTGGAACAATGGTACGTCTTTGGGAATTTTTTGGACCAACTTCTGCTCCCTTTATTCCCCTCATGGACAATTTAATCTTCAGACATTTGAGTGAAAATGAAGAAGGTAAGAAGTTAGAAGGAGAGGCAAGGAAGACCTGACCTGGTAGGGACAGGACCAAGGGAGGAGACACATGGAGCACCTGGGTCAGTTTTCTGAGAAATACAAAGAGGAATTTCTGCTTCCACTGCCCGTGATGAAGCCTGCATCTTCCCTCAGGCCAGGTCTAGGACAGAAACTTGTACCTGTGCTGTACCACGTGCAATGTCAGTTTTCTACGATATATTTTTTATCTAGTTTTTACATTTTTGAGCAAGGAAAAGCTCTAATACCTTTTTGGTTTACACTGGCACACCTATGCTGTTGGTTATTATGGGCCACGTGTCCCCCAGGAAGGTTTGGCACTACAGTTATTATCAGCAAATATTTTTATTTTCATTTAGGCCTTACAAAATAGAGGTTGGGGAGCACACCTCTAGTGGATGGAAATAGCAATTATTAATTGTTTTAGAGAATATGCCACCAGATTAGACCCTCTGAATCATGTAGCCACATAGAACCAATTTCAGACAGTTGTGGGAATCAAAACTAAAATAACTAAATGCATTTAAATAGTCCCTACCCCACCTAAAATAAACATGGCCATGAATAACTACACCAGTCAACAGCACGGTCATCAAGCACAAAGCAATCATTTAACTGAGATAATACCTGTGTATTTTACCAACAAAGCTCACTGCCCTGTGTTGAGAAGATGCCTACTGGTTTGCTAATTAAAGCTTCCTTTGTTAAAAATCACGACTTTACTCGCACATTGCTTCAGGGTCTGCTTGAAATAGCAGAAAATTCTGCTTTGCCTTCACTTACTTTGTTCCCATTTGTCATCTTGTTCATGTGATTTCAGTTACCAATTACATAAACATTCCCCTAAGAACTTGTATACCAACAAAAGGCAGCTCAAGTGCAGTAGCAGGACAGACAGACGTGAAGTGGCACGTCTGTTGTACTCATTTCAGACCCTGGGGGAGTCTTAGAACCCACTAAGATGACAATTGATTCTTTAGCTTTCGTTTTGCTTGGATGCTAAGATCATTAACTTCATTTCACGTAAAACCAAACTGTCAGATTATTTTGATAATAATATATATGTTACACTGATCAAGTGCCATAACGGGAATTGCACATTAAAAGCATTGGTTAGCTTAAAGCAGGTAGACCTTCACAAAAATGTCTTCCTTTGCATTGCATTTAGAGGGCTGCAAGCAAAGAATGGTTTGGCATCATACCCCCATGTTTTACCTAATGTTACTTCTTAGAGATTTACTTCATCTCAGGCTGTAAAATTTCAGAGTAAGCCAAGCAATTAAGGAAAAAAAAAAAAAGCAAAAACAAGTTTATGTCTTATGAGAAAGTTTCTTTCTCTCCTTAACTCCTATAAAATACTGGTGGTGTTATTTTTAGACTTGAAGTACCCACAGTGGAAAGACAGCAAAATAAAACAAATTAATGGGCACAGAAAAGCAAGGAGGAGAAGACAGAGTTATGGTACTGGAAAACAATTCTACTCATATACAGGAGGTTACAAGGAAGCCAGGTTTTAACTGAAGTCCACTTAGGTCATGATTTCTACAAGAGAAAATTACCAAGTGAATATGCAGAACAGAACAAAAGGAGGAGGGAGTCCAAGCCTAATGTATTAGAAAAACTAATGGTTAGTGAACAGTTAGATGGAAAAAAAGACAGCAACTTTTCAGACAGAGAAAGTTTAATGCTGAAGCATTAGAAATAAAAGTTTCCATTTTCATTGGTGGCATTGTATCTACTCATAGTAACATGCTCAATGGACCAGAAGGGAAATATTTCATTGAGTTTTAACACAAGGCAAAGAAATACCTTTGAAAGTTTTATATGCATCTCATCCAAGGTAATAAAAAAGGAAAAATGCAGTAGAAGAACAGAAGACCTTGATGCACCTATCAAGAATAGTTCAAGTGGTTTATTATGAGTAAGGTTCTGCAAGGATTTTAACCATCACAAAGGCAGCAGGCATGGCTAGGCAACTGCAGAAACGTACAGATACTACCAGGGTGCTATTAGGAAGAGTAAAAGAGTGATCTAATACCTAGCACAGAAGGAAAAAATAAAAGTACCATCAAAATAACATGAGAATGTGCACTTACTCTGTTGATACAAGCCCTTGTTTAGATGCTGAAAGCTGCTGGTTCCCTGACAGCAGAATGCATTCATAATCATAGAGCAGGCTACGCTGGCAGTTTTTCCAAGTGACAACTGAGAGTATTCATCTACAGAAGTAGGAAGGTCAAAAGTCGGGGAATTCTCTGCATACTTTAGTTCTTCAGATGTCTGTCTGCTTTACTTGTTCATATTTGCACTGTATGAGCACCAAGCAATGCAGAAAACCAGCTTTAAGAATGATCCTCAATATTACAGACCCACAAGTTTTTAATAAATTATTTCCTGATATTGACAATATTCAGAGCAGAACACATCACCAAAGACAACATGATCTCTCTACTTCTTACAGTCACATCACTTGAAGTGATTCCCCCCCACCAATAAAAGCACATCTAATAACTCTGGCTACGATATATCATATCATTATTTATATATCATGCCTAATACCACAGTGTTCCAGGGGCCTGTTCATGATGGCTCTAATCATCCACTGGGACAGGCAGACTCCTGTTTGGACTTGGATTTATTGCTACAGTTTGTTGGTTACCTAAGGATTAAATTGCCTTCCTGTTTAAATAAGAGGCCCCAAATAGATGCTCTGGATTGTAACAGAGAGCTGCCTTTTGGTTCCATTGCTCTTTGATACCTTCTCTTCATTTATCAGCCACAGACTTTTTTTTAATTTAATGATGTCAACTTTCTACTTTTCCTTCGGAGAGGTGTCTTCAACTGGCTGCATGATCAAAACTTTATGAGAGACTCTGGATAACTATTGACATTTTGCATGTAAATTATTACATGCATATTGAAGCATGTGTAGACCATGAAGAAGATTCAGTCCACAGACCAGGAAGATAGACACCCATGGCTAAAATATGTACATAGTGCCTACAGTCCAGAAAATAATCTGTATGACAGAATTCAGACATAGTGATTCCTAGTTCACAAATGTACACATTACACTGAATTAGAAGCACATAGCAAACCCAGAAGAATTTTGGAAAGCTGCAAGAAAAAACAATCTGATGTCAAAATTAATTCTCTGACCTCTGCTTTGAATGTCATACCCCAGTCATTTCATTTTATTAAAATGCTGCATAATCATGAATGCAATGTTTAAGAAAAACCTGGTTTGAACCCTCATATTTGGGTCACATATAAGTAATTCAGTTCTGCTCTCTGCTTAGAGTGATTCCCATACAAAACCATTATAGAAACAAAAAATGGAGGAACAAACTCTGTTCCAAAGGGAGAGCAACTTTTCATCCAAAGCGTTTAAACTAAAATGCGTAGGGTCAGCAATGACAACACAACGCTGCGTTACCTGACTGAACACAGAAATCTTGAGATTCTGTAGGACTAGATGATGACATCACAACACTCTGATGGCAACTCTGAAGGCAGTAACTCTTTTTTTCAAACATTTCATTGCTTATACTGAGATACCTTTGAAAGCACATACATGGCCCACTCCAGAGGAAGCGTAAGAACATCCTTGGAAGTTGTAGGAGCTCTGACTTTGTTGCTGACTTTTGTTGTACTTTGCCGAGGAGCTAAATAACTCTGCTCTCTGTGTTCTCAGATGATCATTCATGCTTATTTGTGATCAGTTAAAGTATCTTCACAATTTTAATGCAATAAATATCAGCCTATGTTGTACAAGGCAGCAGGCACTGCTAGGAATATATTACCCTGGATGAATAGGACTGATATTAATAATGGGCTTTAGCGTTAATCATTCTCCTCTCCTTGCATGACCGCTTCTCTAATTTTTTTAAGAGACATTGCTTATATAAAGTTTGTTTGCACCTGTCTTTCAGAGGGTTCCATTGAATTCTGAAATGGTTATTCTCTTTACTCAGCATTTTATATTTATAACCACACTTCGCAAAGCTTTTGTTAAAGATCACCTGCACCTCTTACAAGTCTGTAGGAGCACACTGTTTATGAACTTGAAATAACGGGGACACACCGGGGTGGTTTCCATTTAGACAGCATATGGTAGCTACCTGGATATACTGCAGTGCTGTGGATCATTTGCTACAATTAATAGAGCCAGACAAAGTAAAGAAAGAGTAATTGGCAGAATTACGTCTTAAGTTTTGCTCCAAATTGGATTGAAAAGGTGATTTGAGACATTCAAAAAAAAGGCATTTTAAAAGGACTGAAATGTGATTTTTCCCAGATTAACTGGGAAACATCCCTAGGAATTTACGACATGAAAGGGACAAGAATGGTCCTCTGTCCTGTTCAGTGCTTTCATAGCCTTCTGCTTCAGGACAGTCTGTCTGGGCTTCTAGACAGCCCTAAGCCATCTCTTTCTTTGCATATTCCCAAAGTAAAATTCAAGGTGAACCGATCTATGAGAAAAAGCTGCCCTGCAACTGCAGGTTGGGAGCACCTCAAATGACCCCAGGGCCCAAGTTGCAGGTCATACCTCCAGTAAGTTGCTATCATGGTTTAACCTCTGCTGGCAGCTAAATACCACACAGCCACTCACCAGCCTCTTCCCTCCCTCCAGACTCCTTCCTGTGGGACTGGAGGGAGAATGGGGAGAAAGAAAAAAGGTGAGAGCCCACAGACTGAGATAAGGGCTGTTTAGTAAAACACCACACAGAGGGGGGGAAAAAAACCAAACCCCAAAACAAACCACACAACAGTATTAACAATAGCACTAATTGAATGGTAAACAAAGGAAGTAATAGAAAATGGGATGGCCCTACCTGTGACCGAGACACCAACTTTTCCTGCTCCAGACACACTGAAACTACACCCCAAAGCAGGTCAAAAAATAAACACCCCCAACCCCCAGCCCTGCCCTTACACAGGGGCTTGACCCTGCCATGGGCTGGCTTGGTTGGTTGTCCCAGCAGTGGCCCCTCCCAGCCTCTTGGGCCAGCAGCTGTTGGTGATAATTAACCTGACCCAAATCCAGGGCAGGTGGCTCCTCAGGCAGCACTCTCCTCCTCTGCTGTGGCATTGGGCTGGGAGGTAAGCACAGGTACCTGTGACTATCACCTGCCTGATGTTGCAGGAGGGTGTTGGGAAGACCCGAAGGGCTGTGTTGGAGCTGCAAGCCCTGGAAATGCTACCAGCTCTAACCCTGCCACAGTCCCACTGCGTGGGGGCTGCTCAGATCAACTCCCAGAGCTGTAGCCATAATACTTCCAGAGTATGTGGCCTTAGCTCAGGTCAAGAATTCAAGTGCAGATTTGTAGGCTTTGAACACCTGCTTTGCACAAGTGAGTCCATGAACCTTGAGAGACCTGGTCTCAGCTGCAGCTGCCATGGCCTTTACAGCTTCAGAGCAGCAAGCCTGGAGCTACAGATCCTGAAAACACCTTTGGACTTGGGCAGCCCACTCCTTCTGTATCAAATACAAACTGCTTCCATTAGGCATGGCTGCTGGGACACTTCGCGTGAGAGCTGCACTGAGAACAGTGGGCAATTTTCTCCCCCTCACTTTTTGAACCTTGTGAAGAAAGCCTAGCTTGTTCAGGTAGAACATGTGAAAGAGAGACCTCTCTGAGTAAACATTTAAAGTAGGCATTTAGTTCCCTAATTTCAAAGACATTATTGTTTCAAACATTGTGATGAAAAATAGAAGCAACTTTACCTCCTGCAGTGACAAGACAGAAATAAAACAGGGGAGTAATTTACTTCAAAGGTCTCTATGTTTCCTGTCTCCTATCTGGGACACCAATCTTACTAACTGAAACCAAGAATGTAGGCAAGGGCAAAACATACACAAACTGCTTGAAATAGTCCAAATGGAGGCAGTCTGATGGCTTTACAATCAGATCTGTCAGTTTTATATTACACGACAGGTTTAGGTGTTAATTTTCATTTTTGTTTGCATTTCTTGTCATAGTTGGGACCAAATTCTCCCTAAGCCAGAACATTATTGGCAACTTCCTTCTGATCTGTTGGAAACCCTGGGCAATTGGTGCTGGACAGGATGTTTCCCAAATCCAGGGAAAGGCACAGCTTAAAGCACAGCTCTTGCCACTGACCCAGACAGCACACTTGACACCAAAATCTCTAGATATTCTATACCAGGGAAGAGAGCACCCATGATACTGCACGTGGATCTGTGAGCTACATTTCAGTAGTGAGCTGCACTTGTTCCATCACTTCCTCTTCCTGAGACCTGTAGTCATTCACACAAACTGCTATATTTTGCAAGCAATGGGCTATTTTATGTTGTTATATTTATTTCAGATTAAGAAAGCAATATATGAAGAGAGTGGGAAAGATTTTCTAAGTGAACACTCAATTGCCATGTAAGAGGAAAAGCCAGACAACTCTGAAATGCAATAAAAAGGACTTACAGAGGAGATTGCCTGTTGCTGGTTAAGCACAGCAAACAGTAAGTTTGCTTTTATCAAAATACATGATTTTTGAACAATGAAGTCTGACAGAATCATCCAAGAACATCCAGAAGCGTTCTGCCTGCATTCCCTGCTTATGTTCACTATACACAATTATTGTCTGTCTCTGTGAGACAGAATGTTTAAAGATTAAAAAGTGCAGTGCACAGAAAAATGAGACTTAAGAATGACATCATCAAACACACCACAAAACAAGGCAGAATTACTAAAGGATTCCCTGGAGCAACCACAGGTCCTGCTGAGAACGTTCCTGCTGGGGCTCCCTAATTAATGTACCCATTTTCCACCTGTCACACAGCAGAATTAAACTCACTGCATCTCTGCTTTAATTCTCCACTCAATCAATAATTGGGATAACAGATCCAAAGTCCTGTAGATTCTGTGTATTGATCTTCTCCCACCTTCAATTTGCCAGTTGTCTCCACTAACTTTGAGCAGTACGTCACTGAAAGTCCATTTCATTTAAAATGTAATCACTTTGCCGATGCTGAACTGCTTGCCAGTTTCATTAGTCTTCAGAAAACTTTCCCAAAATATGGAGCTGTGTGTAAACTCATTGAGTATTGCTTGGAAACAGAAATCAGTGTTTAGTCTATGATTTCTGCTCTGGCATTAAAAATTAGTCTGTTCAGATACATAGACAGGAAGTCTATATTCAGAAATAGGCTAAAACTTGAAATATATTCCTTTTTTTCCCCCAATTGCAACTTAAAATAATTTCTGCTGTTTGGGAAAAAAGTTTTACTTATTTATAATATTTTAATCGAAAAGGTTTGTAACCAAAAGCCAAATAAAAATAAATTCTACCCTTATTCTGCTGAGACAACCTCTATCTTTTCCCACCCCGTAAAGATAGATCTCCAAGTCTCATGAGGTTTCACAGTAATTAATGCAAACCATTTAAATCTGATTCTGAAAGCTGAATGGACTAAACAATGGAAGGTAAATTACTTTTTGCTGTTTTACATCTTTTCAATTCCTCGGCAAGGGTCAGAGCTGACACGGGGAAGATTAAATAGCATACAGCACAAAACGACCCTTATCACTGCCTTTCTGGAAAATTTGTTTTCTCTGTATGTAAAAGGCATATAATGCTCTTGACTAAGAAGATACATGGGCATCATTACTATGTTTATACCAAGTGAATAGAAATAGATCAGGAGATGCTCGGTTATTGGTGGAGAGATAGCAGAAGAAAGTTATTAAAATACAGTGAAAGTGCTGTTAGTGGCGACCAAAGCGAGGCAGATCCCGGCATTGTTTTTCTGAAGATAAAATTCACCAGAAAAAGTTAGAAGAAAAAAGTAAGTTTCTGATAGCAGTGAAGTCAGGCATAAGTTAGGATACCAAACCTGCTGTATGCAGTTCCTAAAGCTTAAAGTCTGACTCGGCCAGTGCTATAGGAATGGGTTTCCAGGAAAAATGGTGTCCAGCACTGTGCCTTTTCTGCAGGTCTGTGGTGGGGAAAAGGTGAATATGGGAAAGCTGAAAAGTCTACTACTGGGTCAACTGCTTTCATTCCCCCAGCAAAGGCAGAGAGATTTTTAATCTGTGTATTAGCTTTAGTTCTTTGTGTCTTAGCTTTAGTTATTATCTAGCATTACTAGATAATAACTTTTTCCTTGGTCTACCACGTTAGTACACCACCAGCAGCCTACTACCTTAGAAGAAACACAGAAATATCTCTGAGCACTTCTCTAAAGGTAGGGGAAGAGTGGATATCCTCCAGCAGTGGATAGCCATACAGGAATCGTAGCAACCAGTGACTTCTTTTCTGCCATGGAATACTCAGGTAAGTTAAGAGTTCTCAAATTCAGGTCTCCTGATATCCTAGGCTGCTTAAGCCTGTATTAGAAGTGATCTCAGAGCCATTAATGGTTGGCTTTGGAAATTAAAGACAGACTTGCAGTGGAAGGAAGGACTAGATTTTCATTATACTTTCTGTTCTTTGAAAAGGAATTGGAAAATTATTAATTAGCTTCATTTCCTGGAAAAAATCTGGAATTAAATAACCAAACATATTAAAAGTGCCTGGAAGATAATAAGGAAATGGGTTACACCCAACAAAGATTTTGTTAGGAAGTAGCCTTGCCAAGAAAACATCACTTATTTGTTAACAAGGTAACAGGCTTTCTGGATAAGGAAGGAACAGTTAACATCATACCTTGAATCTAATAATGTTTGCCACATGATCTTATACGACAGTCTAACAAAGGGCTAGGAAAATATGGCATGAATGAAACTGCTGCAGGTTAGGCACACAACTGATGGGATCATCCTACTCAAAGAGAAATTTTTAGTGTAGTTTTTCCATAATTAAGCAAATTCACTGCATGGTTTCTGCCAAGGGCTTGTCCTGAGTAATGTTCTGGTCAATACTTTCTCTAGCAGCACTATCACAGGATGTGTCACTATCACCCTCAGGTGACAAGAAACTTGGAAGTACTGGCAGTTTATTGGAAAACAGGGACAGATTTCAAAATGATTGTGATAAAACGAATCAGAAAAATGTGATTAATAGCATGCAATACTAAACCTAGGAATACCTAGCTGTAGAAGCATACAGTGTAAAATCACTGGTTAGTTAAGAGAAGTAAAAACCTATTTCAAAAATTAGAGGTGAAAATTATTTAGGAGCTGAAGATGAATTATCAGTATCATGCTGCTCCAAAAAGGCAGTCACAGTAGAGGAACATACAAAGTCAAGCCTGTGAAGACCATCCCACTATCATTCCACTCCCTGCGGGTATAATGGCACCATCTGCTTCAGAAAGATGCAGACAAATGGGAATCCATAGCAGAGCCCACTGGGTCACAATGTCAAAGAGTATACTCAAAAGTGTGACCAGTTAAAAAAAAAGAAAAAAAAAAAGAAAGGATTCTCATTGGACTGTGCTAAAGAAGAGATACCTGAGAAGAGGTGCAGGTACTTAAATGTCAATCCTGGGGGGTGTGGGGGGGAAGTAAAAAATAATTCATGGAAATAGTAAAGATACAATTCATGCCCCATGTCCCTGAGAACAAAACAAGACATACTCAGCTAATGCAGCAAGAAATAGTCGAGTCAGACTGAGAAAAAAAACAGTAGAAGAAAGGACAACAGAAACCACAATGCAGCATGGGAATGTGGTTCTCAGGGCAGGCTGTGAGTTTCCCCCAGTAGAGAGAGATCTTTAAGAACAACCTTGACAAAAAGCCTGCTAGCAATGACAGGAAGGGGCTCAAGCCCACCTCAGCCCCTCTGTTGTGCTGCTGGAGAAGCACAGTTGCTCCAAGCTGCACAGCTGCATCTCAGCCAGATGTTCTGCAGTCCAGAGAAATGGGCCATGTACAAGATTCCTATTGCTCATACAAGATTTAAGATATCACTGCCCAGCAATGGAAAGATGACTCTGCAGATTTTTATGAAGTGCATTAATGGCCTTTCCCTGCCTTGCGTGGACTCTTGCAAACTTCTGCCTCCCACTGTTTAAGTCTTTTATTCAAACACTGCAAGATTCTTAGGAGAAATGCACCGGATGTGACGAATACCTGTTCCTGTCAAACGACTGACTTTAGCTCTTGGACCACTGAAAGGACTACAGGAGGATTCATGCAGCCTAGCTGGTGATACCATTTAATAAGGCACTTAGACAGGTGAACAGAGGATCCACAGGAACTGTTGAACCACCAGCCCTTGGCAATGCAATGTTACCTCAGACGTGGCACGCTACAGACTGCAGCAGCACAGACTTCCCTCAAGCTCTCTGTATACTAAATACCTATTTGTGCAACAGCAGCTCCTTCTAAACAGCCTCTATATTAAGACTACAAAGTTTGTTTTGTCCCGATGATGGGATTTTTGTCATGTAACCATTTATTATTGAAAGTAAGGATGAAAAAAATTTCACGGTACAAGGATTTCAGACTGTAGTCTATCCTGCAGAAATGCAAGAGTGCCAATAAGACATTCTAGTTGCAGACTATATCAAAACAAACCTTGAAAACAATACCTTCAAGCAGTAGTAGCAATAAGTTCCTTCTATTTCAATAAAAGCTTTCCATCTCAAGATCCTAAAGAGCTTTTTAAATATTAATCAAGCCTCTAAGCAACCCCAGAGATGCTAAAATACTGCAGTCAATGATCAATTAAACCATACCCAGTTTATCCTGTTTATAGATAAGGCATGGCACAAGCACAGAAATAACTAAGCTTGCTCTGCACGGAGCCAGATCAGGCCCTTCTAAGTGGATGGGAGGCACTTTAGCATCTGAAACATCCTCTTTAGTGTGTCCTGGGATAACTGTACTACCCCATTTTGTCCATTTATCCTAGGCATCCAAACTCCTATTAGAGTAGAAGTGACTACTACTTCCATTTTATCATAGATGAACGACTGACAAACAGGAAGATAAATGATTTCCCCAAGGTCACGCAGGAGGCCAGTAGCAGAGAACAGGTTATTGCTCAGTATTCCTGTTTCTTCTCACTAGCCCAAACAGTCTCACCATCACCACCACCTTTTATTTTTTTTTCCTTAACATTTCTTTTTTAGCATAGTCCAGAGGGTATTGAATCAGTCTGAATGATGTGTTATCCTGGCAGCATGGGGAATTTTTTTGTTGTTGTTGTTTTGACATATGCAATGAGTAAAACATTCTGTACTTGTAGCATTATTTATCCTCTAGCCTTAACTGCAGTGTTCAAAAACTAACACTGACTGCACCTTTCAGAGCACATGCAAGGGGAGCATGTTATTTGTCAAAGCTCACAAAGGCAGTGCTGATAGTGCAAGCTTTGTTTGCGAGACAGAACGCTCTTTCCCCTTTTCTGCTGCAAATTTCTGGGCACTGTCAATACCAGTTTGAGAGGTCTCTGACTCTCTAGGCTCTGACTGTCATGTGTTGACATCTTCTAGGAATCAGCAGATTTCATACCTCTATTCAATTCACTTGACCTGCCTCTAAATATGTTCCGAGCATCTGAAAAGCCATTCCCCACACAAACATATGATGAAGTCCAGATCAATAACACAGGATAAAAACAAACAAGCTAACTAAGGCAAGTCTAAAGTCTTCAGAGCTATCCACAGATGCTGCTATCTGGACTGTTCAATATGATGTTCTGAATTGCACACAGCAGGATTTCATTTGCTACAAATAGCTTTGCACCAGCAGCATCTTCAATAATTTTATCATGCAGTGTTCCCTAGATAGAGCAATATTTCATTTAATAAACAGCAAATTAAAATAGCAAATATAGCGAAAGACAAAGTACAAATAGATTTGCTTCACAGTTTTAAAGAGAACATTGATTTTTTTTTAATTTTATTTTATTTTTTAGTATTTCTGTAGTCGCTCATAAGGTCACCTTCATGACAATTCCAACAGGGGTTTATCTTGTAGTGCTCACTCTGACATACAGGCTGATGATTTATTATTGCTTAGTTCTTGATACTGTTCACTGCACAATCCAATCTAAGAGAGACACATATTTCTCAATTCAGGGACTTCTTTTATTTTATGAAAAATCAGCTTGGTGCTTTGTGGTAAAAACTAGACTTGGCATTTGATCTTAATTTTTTCAATTATTTCTTTCTATTCTGTGTTTATCTGCTGTATCTTTGATGTATTCCAGGATCATTTTTGTTTTCTTTTCCTTTGCTTTCCTTCTTTCACCCTATTTTAGAGTGGCTACACCCAAAAGAAAAAATCTGCCACAGCAGCAGTTTGTTCCAGTCTCTCTTATCTAGATTTCTGTTTCATACTAGTAGGTGACACGGTGATAGATTTCATAGGTTTCCTCTCCTCATTTGGGAGAAGGAATATAATTATGCAAAGGAGGGTTAGATGGACAGTAGAAATATATCACTATTAACCCACCAGAACACATGCAGATTCACTGTGGTTATGTGCTTCCAGAGGAAAAAAAGCCTTCATAGTCTAGACGAGGGGTTTTTTGCTTCCTTTGTATTAATATCAATTCAAGGGTAAGTCAACAATTCTCATCATGTCACTCCTGTGTCTATGGTCTTATGACACGGGGCTATTTAAACTCTGCTCGACTGCAAAGCTGTCTCCAGTATTCCCATAGACAGTCTCAGCCATTTGGTATCATTAACCCTCCTGGACCAGGCTGCCCGCTATTCAGCTACATTCCTTTAAGTCTGCCAGTCATTAGCTGGTACGTTAAGTAGCTAATGGTGCTCTCACAATATCTGCTGCATCATGCAGGTGCAACAGAATAAACATTTTTTTCCACCGGTGCTTTGTCCTAAATCATTAAGGTCCCCAATCCTGCAAAGATTTATGTATGTGAATAAGTTTATTCACACGAGCAATCCTGTTTCAACCTTCTTAAACACACGCTTGTAGGGTCAGGGTCCTGATCAAACTAACTGTCAGGCATTTGGCTAAAAACCTTTTTAAGGAAATGCAAAACAGCTTCAGAAAAAAAAACATTAATAAAAAATAAGAAAAATATGTATCAAAATATATCTTTAAAAAAACCCCACCACCAGACAAACACCACTACTTTCTGCTCTCCATTTCCTTTTACCAAGAAATATTTACGGCGGTATTGTTTTCAAGAGGAGCAAAGATGAATAGTCACACTCACTATTCTATGCCCTCATTACTTTCCTGCTAATTGATAGGCATATAGAAAATATATATCAAGGCAATATGAATATTCCCCAACTAATTGGCTGCTGGTAAAGGAGATTAGCTGAGCATATGTAAATTATTAAAGCCATAAACTGCTTCTGGAGCCTCCTCACTCTCCTGGGTCAGGTTGGGGGGGATCAGCTGGCTGTCCCCGGTGGGGCTAAGCTAGAGCAAGGTTAAGTAAGCAACCCTCATCTCTGTGTCTGCATCTATTAGACACCTTTGCGGCTGCTCCGGCGCCAAGAAGTCAGACGCCACCCTCCATACTCGGAGAGGCACAGGAGGTTGCAAATGGTAAATTTAATACCGCAGCAGGAGGTGCCATTTATAGTCCCAAAGGAAAAATCTCCCCTCTTCTCTTTCATGCTCATAAACAAATTGAAGATGATGCAATTTTGAATCCTGTTGTCCTATTTTATTTTTAAATATGTAATTTCCTCTTAATTTTAGCATCGAGACAGGGTAAAATTATTTTTGTACACATGACCGATGGTTAAAATGCAACGAGGATTTGTACTTTATGAAACCATTAAAGCATTGATGAATACAAGTGAAAAAAAAACAACCAGTAAAAATCTGGGACTTAATAGTAACATGCAGTTTCATAGATTAAGGTGCCTGTACAACCTGTGTGGTCCTTATCTTAGTTTAAAAGAAAGGCAAAATTTACCTCAGAAAAGACAAGCAAATATTTGTATAATGCTCGCCTGCTCTGCTCTACCTATTGTGACATACCCTGGTTTCTTTCATTCTTAGAACAAGGTATTAAAAAGGTTAAAATCATGTCATGTTTTCATTTTTTTTAAGTGTCATATTACTAAGGCACTGTTATGGAAGAATAAAATGAAAATCTAGTGACAACTGCTGCCTTATTAATTCAAGCTATTCCATCTATGTGTTGCTGGAAGAATGCAAGAAGGCATCTTTTATATGATAAGAAATGAAAAAAAATAGTATTTACAGTCTATATTGGAAAAATATTGCAAATCAATATTTTTTACAGAGGTTGTTTAATGCAAATTGGAAGAAAACAAGGTAGGGGAAATAAGCAGCTTCTAACACTAGAAACAGAGAACAAAAACAATCACAACTGAGGAAAAGACTGACACATTTTCAGAAATTTTTGGTAATCCAGGGATCATATCCATTCCTCAGTCCAGTTTCCTACATAGTGTTTGCCAGAGAATTTCACTCAGTGACTTGCAAATGATGCCCAGTCCCACGAGGCTGGACTGTATCATCACATCTAGAGGATGCCAACGTTAGGTTGAACTGATTCCTATTTTAACTATTTTATCTAGAATCTGGTTGTTGGGTTTTTTTTCCAGGCAAACTCTTGCAGTCATGTGGTTACTCTCACTGTTAAAATATGTGTGGCAGCAGAGGCAAAAGAAGAGACCTGGCAGCTGTGAGTTAAAGGGTAGATGGCAGAAATGGGGAAGGACATGGAAGAAAATAGGCCAAAAATGCATCTAGAATTAGTAGACCAGAGGAGCAGGCCAGCGCATTAGCAGGAAGCATCAAGTATTTCTCCTGTCAGCGTAAATACCTGAGACACTTCAGTCAGAAATTACATGGTCCATGACAGGCCACGGGGTCCTAGCTTCTGTTCCATATTGTATTACAGCACATCCATTAGCATCGAGTTAGATTTATCAGCAAAAGTGTTCAGCCTACAAGATGCGACAGACCGTCTGACCACTGCCGCTGCGGAGAGAAAATGGGATCCGGTGCGGTTTGGGTGTAGTATTTTACAAAGAGCAGACTCAGGGCTCTGCACTTCAACTGGAAGCATTCAAACAGTAAATAATTAAATACAACATTGATTCAAATAAGGAAGGGAGAATCTAAGGACGCAAGAATGTGTAGTTCTCATCTTGCACACAAACTTCTCAGCGGAGGCAAGGGGAGCAGTAAAGGCACGCAGCCTGCCAGAGCGCACACACCTTCGGCACAGATTCCAGAGACAGGCTTCTGTTTAGTGGTACAGCCACACTACCTTCACCTCCCTCCATCTAGACTTTAGCCATGTCAAGCCCTGTCTCTATACATGAAAGGCAAATTTAACCCTCACACCCCACCCTCTTCTGTCCTCAGTTAAAATGCAAGATTCATCTCAGCTTCCCTATTAGTGTAAGGAAAGAAGGCCTGTATTTGACTGCCTTTGACACATCATGAAAACATGGAACATTCATTAAAGATTTATGACAACATCAAACATTCTGCTTTACTTTCAATTTTGTCACATAGTCCCAATAAAACAGTGATTTAGCCTTCTCTGTTAAAGTTATTTGTCACTGCCGAGTCCTTCCTCTATCACAACTGACACACAGATACATAAGCCAGGGAAGTCAGTCTCCACAGGGTCTGTCTCTTTTGTGAGAGTTTTAAGCACACTTCTTCTGCAGGCATCTGTAGCTGCTACTTAGACTGGGCTCTATATTATTTAAGCTTAAGAGTAAAAATAAATAAATAAAAAAAATAAAAAGAACTCTTAAGTAATGCATTAGTGTAATTCTTATCTGGAGAAGGCTTGTGGGACTAAGTGAAAAGATAAAGGAAATAACAGAGACATGTGGCAGTGCTAATGTTAATATTTGATTAGAAATATTCCAAACAAAATGTCAAGACAAATTCAGTTCTTGTTACGAGCACACACCCAGCTCATTGAGGCTGAAGTGGTGTATTCAGAAATACAGTTTAGAAGGGAAGGCATATGAAAATAGTTTGTGCTCATAAAATAGTCTAAAAAAGAAACAGATGAACAAAATAAAACAGCACAACCCCATAACCCCTCTAATGCAATGCTCAGAATTAATTCACAAGGACACGAACTACTGGAATCGGATTTGTACCTGTTCTTCCATTATTACGTGTTGCTTAATTTAGAACAACACTGTGTGCAACATCAAACCACTTGACTTCACCTTCCCAAAGTCTTAAATTAAATAATGAAAGTGTCTGAAGTCCTCATATTTAACACATTTTCAATTCTCTCTTTGACCACATTTGCCAGAGGCATAATCTCCTGAAATGTAAGTGGTTCTCTGCTATATCACATCAGCTCGCTCCCCTTTTCCTATGGTGTTATGTATTCATTTGTTAATTGCAATTGTTTCTATAAGACTTGTCTATTGCAGCACAGAAGAAAACAATCTAAAAAAACAACCTGCCTCAGGTTGTAAGTCACCGTGATGGTGTCAATATTGTCATTGTCGACAATGACATGCAAGGAGAAGATGGAGAAAGAAGGGCATACAATTAAGTTTAAGCTGATGGCATGATACCCAGAAGCAATTGTCAGAGAGAGAAACAAGACAATGGAATTGGATGCAGACCAGTCAGAGCAGAGAAATAGAGCCACATCTCAGTTGTGTAAAGACAGCAGGTGAAATTATACAATTGGACAAGATCATCCAGAGAGAAAGCAAATAAAATTAAAAAGGTAAAATCATTCTAAAAGAAAAGCAAGAAGAAGCAGGAACTAAAGAGGAAAAGATTTGCTAAATAGGGTCTGGAAGAAAACAACCATTAAGTTCCAAGGGAAGCTACAGTACTGAGAAGGCTTACCAACTGAGCAGAATGATCAGGAAGGCTGCATATAGAAATCAGGACAACAAGTGGTTACTTAAGACCTTGGTCAACATCCACCAAAACTCAGCCTTGAGCCAGTGTGTAACTGCAGAAAAGACATTCAGAACAAGAGTTCCTAGCTGTGCTGTGGTCTTCTCAAAAGATACCTTGATGGGAGTTAGGTTACCAGGTATACTGGGGGTTCACCTGTTCTCTCTGAAATCCCCAGTTACACAACTGAAATAATAATTCTTTCCTGAGTGGTAGTTCTGTACAAATTAGGAGGGGGGGCAGGCAGTAATGGAGCCATATGAAGATGTAAGATCTGTGAAAATATTTCAAGAAGAGATAATGATCAAGGACACATTTCTTGATGACCAGTTCAGAATTCAGTAGCAGACAAAGAGATTGGGAAGAGGGAGAAGAAAAATGACACCCAGGGCAGTGGGCAGAAACCTTAGACAGAATTTTCAGGAGCATCTATAGCATGCTGCATATATGCTGGTGGTTTAAGGAGGCATGGTGGTGCCATGTTACTATGCATCTGTTAGGACTATCTATGTAGCCTCCTTTTATCATCCTCCCCTCTTTTTCATATATATTTCCCATGCTCTTTAAGATATCGTCCATCAAAATTACCATTATTGTCATTTCAGATATCTACTCTTATTTCAAGATGTCTGCATGCCAGCTTCTTTAACTCCTCTATCAAAGGCTTTTCACAGTAGGTTCTTAAGGCAAAAGAGAGGGATCAGAACTGGGAATCAAAGCCACTGTAACCAATAAAGCTTATTTAATTAGACAGTATCCAATTATTTTATGATCCATGACGTTACCTGTGATAATTCGGGCACTGAAACAAAGTGCATGCTAGATTTGCTTTCTCATGCAAAGAAATACTCTTTCATAATGTTTAAACACCACTATGACCCAACAGTAACAAATGGATACAAAACTTTTAAATACAGCTGTGTAGGAATCAAAAACGTACCCCACAAAATGGTTTGTGATGCATTTGCTTCAGCTTCCCTCAAAGCATGACTAGACTTTCTGAAAAAAAAAAAGAAAAAAGAAAAAGAAAGAAAGAAAAAAAAACCAACCATGACAAAAATCTGACCTTGGTTTTGCTGAGGGAAATCATTGACAAGACTTTGTGGGGAAAAGATAGACTGGTGAAATACAAATTCTTTTTATATTAAGACATGTCACGTTACATCAGGCATAGTTTTGGACTAACTGTATTTTGTCTCAGGCATTTGCTAAACTTAACAGCTGAAAGAGACAACAGTAGAGTTGTTAAGATTTATTTATTATTTTCTTCCAAATGCATGTTTGTTTTTTGTGAGGAAGGGGATGATTTTCCCACCCTGAGAAACAGCGAAAGACAGGATTTTTCAGAGCAAGTTAGGAGATGGAAATTAATGAAAGATACTTGTAAATCATTTATCAGCCTTGGCAGTGCCAGGCATTTTGCATTTCAATACATCCATGGTTATAAGAACAGCATAAGGTGAGTTTATAGAAACCAGACTATTTCCTCATCAAATGTATTGCAGATTTACTGAGAGAAGGATATTCAGCCCTTCCCTCTCCTGAAGAGGCGACCATTGTAGCATTTCTCCTCTGAAATGTTTCTGGCATGCTGACAGGCTTTTTCTCCAGTGCTATTGCATCCTAACGAGCAAGACTCCAGCCTGCTCCAAGAGCTGATTCTCTCGCTCATCAGGCGAGGTTTTGTGCACATGTATGTGACTCTTCTAAGAATAAATTGTGAACACTGTGTCTTCCATGTACAAGTACATCCTTTTTGAGGCACTGCATCTCCTCGGTGGAGACATTCAGCTTCTTCCTAAGGCAGCAGGCTACTGGTTGTCACATTATGTTTCAATCTGAGATGACAGCATATTTTTCAAGTGTCCCTGCATTTACCTTAAAGTTTCCTCTCTTGACAAAGTTGCTCCTAAACAAGCATGAAAATGTCAGCTAAGGGATGATACCTTCTTTCAAAAGCCCTTACCAGTTCTTTGCGCTCTCATCTTTTTCCCTTTTTCTTCTTTTGTGGGGAAGTGGTGAGGCAGGGGGTTAAGCTGGCTCCACTAGCCCCTGATGTGTGCTCTCCTCCATGTCTTTATGGAGTAGGCTCTTTCACCCTGCTCTTCTCCATGCTTCTCTGCTTATTAAAGAAACTGTGCCCTACTCCTATAGATTTTATTTACATTTAAACATAGAAAACTCAAAAGAAAAGAGACAGTGGACAAACCAAATAGAAGACACCTCGCATCATGTCCTTAAACAAGATGGATTTGGGACTCTGACAAAGAGACCAAGGGCATTACTTCAAAGCAGAAACCCTCAAACAACAAAATCCTGTGCTGTTTGTGGTTGCTTCACCTCACTGACAGACTGATAGACCTTTACTATCACAGCAGGAAGAAAATGAGAGGCAATATCCTTAGACAGGCCTGCCTGGCAAACACAGACATGTCCAGGTGTAAGCCAGGAGCTGCTACACTTTCAGATGTATAACAGTTCATCTGTGTTTCTAAAACAGAACTATTTCATAAGACCATCACACTGTTTGTCAGTATCAACATTTAGGAAGTGTAAATTAAGTTAAAAAAGAAAAAAAAACAAACCACATTTTGATAGAATTACAACAAAAATGTGAAGCAGCAGAAATACTTCTCATTCAGCTGTAAGTGCTGTGGTAGAAGTCTGAGGACTCACTTATCTTCGTCACGGCATATTCCAGAAACATGATTGTGCCCTAATGATGCCACTGTCCTTTAGCAAGGCCCTTGGGCCACACAAAGTATTCAATGCCATGGACAGCAGCTAATGTTTTGCACACTGCCTTAGGCCTAAATAGGCCTTTCATATACAAGCCAGATGTTCACTCTTTCTTAGGCCAGCTTAAGGCTAGAACAAACCTTTTCAACCAGGGTTTATCAGAGTTTCTAAATTACATACTGGGAAGAAATTTAATTGGTTTAATTAAGAAAGTTTATTTCATGGTAATTCAGTTTTGTTATGCTGCAAGACTTAATGTGTCCTCTGGTAGAAGAGATTTGTTATAAATATTCATAGCAACCCTCTTCCCACCCAAGCCAAAAAAAAAAAAAGTCTAAAGTTGCAGATTAGAAAAAAAAATTATACCTGGAACATGACTGATCAAATCTCTTTACAGTGGCATCCATCCTTAATCAAGGCAAGACAATTGTCATCTCTTTGTATAGTTCACAGTGCTCACAGATTCTATTTTCAGCAAGAATGTCAAAGGCAACAAGACAATATCTTCCTGCTTTCTCCCCAGGAAGTTTTACTCATTACTTTTCTTGAATAATTGCTGCGGGTTGCTGAGTTTTTAGGCCGTTGGGTTTTGTCCAAAATTGTCATAAGAAACAAACTATTTCATTTATTATTATTCATAACAAATCTCTCAAAGCTGAGTTAATGTGTTTTGAAGAGGACCCCGCCTGACTGAGATACCCAACACCACACATTACTGCACCACACGTCCAGGCTTAGGAAAAACACTGTAAACTAGAGGCCATTCTATCTGTTAAGGTCATGATTTAATCCTTCACGCTTAAAAGACACCATGACTTGGCTAAAAATCCAAGTTCACAGACATCAGTCACTACCATAATAGGCCCGCAGGTCAGGTGGGATAACAGGAGGAAACTAATGTTGATTCAGTCGGGTTCTTCTGAGACACGGGCATCCTTCACATTGTTCTTTTCTTGCCCCTCATCACTAATCATCCCCAAAGTGAGGAAACTGTGAGGAAAGTTCATATGTTGAATGTATAGCTCTCCAGTTGCAGCACAGATCTATACAGATCAATAGTGGGTTCATTCTTTCACAGCAGCAAATTTAGCACAGGGAAATGGTGCCCACCAACAGCACTGATGTCTTCTGCTCGTAACAGGTACTGCATCGGGAGAGCAGAACAATTGCTGCCTGTCTTTTCTTATCACCCTATCCCCAAGCCTTTCCAGACTGTAGGCACGAGGCAGGTTTAGCCCTGTAAATCAGAATTAGAGGGAAGTCTGCAAGAACATAGACCAGCTATCACAGGACAAATCCCACAACCTTTGTTATCATCTTTGTCAGATTTTTATGTTAGACTAATCCACAGCCACCACGCATTCAGGACTCTCTCCATTTTTCTTGCTGCTGTTCAAACACAGATAGAAACAGCAATTCCCAAAATAACAAGTAAACTAAAAACCACAATAAAATGTAGGGAGAAAGAGGCGTGCCAGAATTTTGCACACTAAAGTGACATGGTATATACTTTAATGAGAACAACCCAAAGTGTTCATTTCTTGATGTGCTTAACTCTATTTACTAGTGCATTTTTATTAAACAAAAAAACACACACACACACACACTAACCAAGTCATACTCAAGGCTTTCCAAAAACCTTGTGTGCCAATCACAGCAGGACTCTGAAAGTCATTTCTTCCACGGGCCTCAGTTGGGCCCAGAGATACAGATCTTATTTATTTATTTTACACATATTATGCAGATTTGCATGATTTCCTCAAGGCTTATAAAAACTGCAGCTCTCAGATATGACAAAACACAGAGATATCTTTTCAAATATTTTTACATTTCTGGAAAGCTAAGCACCAAAAAAATAACAGGATTATTTACTAGGATGCACAGTGATAACTGAAGTCGGGAGTTGCACTGAACAGACAAAACCAGCAAACATTTTGTCCTCCAAGTCTGATTTGCCTTGTATGATTTGCAGCAGCCCAAGCACAACTCTCGATTCTGTATCCGAGGTGGGAGCTGATGGAGCATCAGACAACAGAAAATACCCTTCCACACCATTTTGTTTGATTTTAATCTGCTTTCTCATGTTCAAAAAAAACAAAAAGAAAAAATGTTAAAAAAAGAAAAGAATTATCTGTAGGAATTACAGCACCTGTATCTACAAAAGGGTTATTTTTAGCATCCATCAGTTAAATCATTTTTACAGGAAAGGCCCTGGGCTAGTTTTGCTCATATGCATGGCCAACAGAGACTCAGAACGAAACCCAAGAACAATTGTATTGTAAAGGATGTGTGCGTGTCTTTTCTTCTCGATTAACACCATACTGTGCAGAACAGTTTATCACCCAGCCCCTAGAAAAGTTGCAGTGCTTTCAGGAATTCATGCCAACAAAAAAAAAACAACCACCACACCACACACACACTGACTCACAACCACCACCAGCCCCAACTCTTTCCCAGGCAGGTCAACTCTTTCTCAGCTGGTGAACTTAGGAAAGTGATAAGTCTTCCCTAGGTTACCAAAATCCATAAGTCAGCTCTCTTGACAAGACCTCTGCCAAATCATAGCAAGAAAAACTAATCCATTTACAAAAAGACTGGATTGATACAAAAGGTATTTTCTTTTCAGTTCCCATGGCTATAAGGGTATTTTAGGAAACAAGAAGGTGAATTAATATCCTTTAATACTGCAAGGGACACATTTCAGAATAAGCACCATTATCCATCTATTCCTCTTATATTAAAACAAAAAGGATTTAAAAAGACAAAGCTGAGTCTTATTACCAGAGACTGGAGGAATCACAAATATGTACCTGACTTCTGCTCGTGAAGAAACAATCTACCTACTTAGCTGGCTTCCCAGCATCTTGAGGTTAGTGCAGCACAGTGAAGGTTAGAAAAAGTGCAGTTTCCTTCCTCAAACACAATGTGCCAGCCTGTCATAGCGTTGCAGACAATAGATGGCTATGTGACTACTTACTCTCTATCTGATCTTCTCCAGTTCATGATGACAGCTCTTTCTCTCAAGTTTACCATATCAACATTGCCATAACGGCTTGTGACAATGCAGTAATCCATGACTACCTGCAGAGATGCACATTTATTCCTTCTGTTGACAGAAACGGAATTCATTTTTCAGAATCCACAGTATAGCTCCCTCCAGTCTGAGCTAGTGGAGAGCTGTCAAACTACAGCGAATTGAGTAGTTTTGAGAACAAGCCATTGGAAGAAGACATTATGTGACAAAAGGATCCCAAATCCAAACATCCTCTTTCCAAAGAAAGAAAAAGAAAAAAAGGAAACAAAGAGTCCTGACCCAGACAGCATTGTCTGGCCTATGAGGGACAAAAAAAAATAATTAAAAAAAATATAATGTTGTCAACTTGAATTCCTAGAGTTAGTTTCTGTATTTGAGTCTACTTTTTTAATTGTTTGTTTACATTTGTAAGACTCCAAGAAACAGAACTGTAAGGAGAACCTGGCTGCTGGAAATCTCATCTTTGTGGATGAGATGAGAAATCCACTGAAAGGAATGTAATAAAGGAAGTGTGATGATGGAGAAAAAAAAAAGAGGAAAATTGGAACACAAACTTATGGGACCATCATATGAATTTTTAAACCTGTATAATGGGCAGTGGCAGAGCCAGCAGAGGTGACAGGAGAGAGCAAGAGGTCCAAACTTTAGTATCATGTGCATAGAGGAAAAGCCCATCAGGAGCAAACTGTTCCAGATGATAGAGGACATCATTTCTGCTCTGAATTTTGTAATCCATCAGAGAGAAATGAACTATGTGCCAAAGCAGCCAAAAAGAAAACTCAGAGAAGTCTAGCCAAAGACACCAGTAGACATCACCAAGACAAACAGCTGGGCTTCAGAAATCTTAGCTTTTATTTTAACAAACCTTGCTGTTCTTCAACAATATTAACTAGGACATCTATAGCTTAATTTACTTAATTCACCTCTCCCACCATCAGTTAAGTTACTGTATTAAAAATTTACTGTTAATAGATTCTATTCTTCTAGAGTGCATAATTTTCTTAGGAAGCACTGCAAATGTGCTATACATTGCCTCTAATTCACCTGCAGACTTATCTGGGAACAAAAAGATTATTTAAAAGAAGTCATTTTAACTTTTCCCTGCACTTCTATTATTGCTCTCAATGGCATTTGGTATAATACATAGTTCTGGCTCTGCATTCTGTCACTCTGAGTACAGACACACCGTTCAACCACAAATTATCTTGGCTTCTCAATACTAATATTCATTCACTGCATGCATTTCATGCAGGAACTACACCTTAAAAGCAACACCAGTTCTCTGTGAAATTAGAAACTGAAGACTGTTTCATTAGCCACTTTTTTATTTGATGCCGACAGCGCACGGGTTTTAGACTTAAGTTCATAACCTGTTCATAAGCAGTATTTTTTCAGTTCACTTGCTACCGTGGAAAAGAACCAAACCAATTAAGAATGCTAAAATTGCCATTTCATTTTTACTAAGGAAAGAGAGATTCTGCTAAACTGACAATAAAGAAAACACATCTCACTATGGGAATTATGCAATTTGACTAGACAGGTCATTTCATTAACTAAAAAGTAACAACATCTCTAATCTGTCTTTCTCACCTATAAATTACCATTTTTATCTCTTCAAATCTTTAATTCACTGTTGCTTTTCTTCCCATTTGCTAACAACTACTGCCTTTGAAACACTACCATACACCACATCAAAAGCAATTTTAAATAGGAGGGAGTTCATTTTGGAATGAACTGCACTGGGATCATTTTCTCTCCACTGCTGTATTTTACCACAAATTTGCTTAAACTACAGTGACAATGTTTCATTCATAACATACACCAGGTGTTATGGGAAACTGTCTCTAGGTCAAGTAAATCTTCTCCAGTGGACTCCTCTCCAAGCACAAAGAACAACATGAGAAGCTTTTCACTATGAAGAGAGAGAAGTGAGTATAGTCCAGAGGAGCCTGCCCCATGAAATCATGTAAAGAGGAGGGACACCAGACACTTCAACAAGGAAAGCACAATGCCTAGAGAAAGACAGGAGGAGCTAATACAGGTATCTGTGTATGTACATATGCATATTTTGGTGAATGAATATATACATACCTATATACATATGGATAAGAGACAAACAGGTAAGTTAAAGCTGCTTCCAGGAAACCTGAACTTCTGGGACTGATAACTCATGCAGTCATTGACCTTAATAGCACTGGGACCCTGGTACCGCATCGCAGGCATAGGTCACCTCTGTCATCTCTTCAGATATGTTTCTGTCTTGTTAGTTGTCTCAAAGGAAATTAAGATTGGTTAAGTTAAAGCTGAGAGCAGGGACTTAGGAGCTGAGGTCCCCAACTATGAAATTCCATGTGTTCAGAGGCCTTTCTTTAATGGTCTTCAAAGCTCAGTCTGAGACCTTTCTACTGAAAGGTTTCATGTTCGACTATTTTGCTGTCTCTCTCTCTTCTACTTCTCTTTTTTCCTATTGTTTCCTCATCTCCTCTCTAAGAAAGGCTGCTCTCCCTGCAGCATTGACTCTCTTTTCTAACGTTTTGCTTTTATATCTGTACAGTGTCCCAGATACAGACAACCAGAACTCTAGACGACAGCAGAATAGATAAGGAACTTCAAACTTTCACCAAGAAAGTATCGCACAGAAGCTTCTAGAAGAAAACAAACATGACAAGATACCCCAGTAAGACACTCCAGTTATCCTTCAGCAACATTTAGAAAATAATCCAGAAACAAGTCAGAGTCATACAATTACAATGTTGGTAAGTCCAGCCTCATACCATCATCAGAGATGCTAACCATTGCTCTCAAATTACTGTCAAGGATTTGCTCCTGTTTATGCTCACCGTAGAAAGCAAGTCCACTGGCACTCTGCCCTCTGTTTTTGAACAGCTTGCTCTAGCAAACCTCCCACCAGAGGCCTCAACATCCTCTTCTTTGGTACAAGCAGCACAATCAAGCAAAAGAAGTGAAGAAAAAGGCAAATGTCTTTAGAAAGGTGAGAGGAGTCTTTTTTTTTCCACCCAGAAACTACTCAGGCAGAGCATCAGTACAATTTACCTCTCCATTGCAACAAATTGGTTCCTGTGTATGAGTGAATATAATTTTCAACTTTTCAAAGTACTATAGAAGGAACGTGTCACTTCCTTGATTTATGCAGTACCTTTAAAAGGCCAAAAGTAGACCTATGCATCAGTGATCTACATTCAAATCAAAGGAGATTTGGGTGTGCAAATTCCCTTCAGTTAACTGACTGTGCACATGCTTTTTCTTCCATGCAGTGAAATCATTACCTGTCCCAAAATAGTTATGTACTCCAAAATAGCACCCTCCTTGTGGGGATCCTAGCTTGCTGCTAAGTGACCTGAATGTTCCAGTCCCATTCCCCAGTCCTTTTCTCCTACTACTCCCAGAAGTGTCAGTACACTGATCAGTTTAATCACTAGTACAATAGATCATACGTGGGTCACAGTCCATCATGGGGGAATGGCCTTAAAAATGTTGGGGGTTTTTTGCACCTACCAGGGGTCATTTCCTAAAGCTAGAAAGCTGCTCAAGCACTGTCTTGGCAGATCAGAAGTCTATTTACCCTTCAGCAAGAATCATTTTTCTCTGTTCTCCGATCTGTTCGATATTACATAACTCAATATTATATAACTGATAGTACACAGCAGCTTTTGTAGCTTTTACCATTGGCTCAATTTTCTCATAGGTACAAGGAAGTCCAGGAAACCCAAGGATTTTTTCCTGCTTCAGTCTCATGTTCATTCGAACGGAAGATCATAGGTAGATGGTATGAAACCAAATGCTTCTATAATGTTGCCTCATTACACATACATTAACATCCTTTTAAGCAGTACTAGCATGATATCTTCAAGTAGGCTACCAGGCCTAGTTAGCAATGCACCTTTTCATCTGTCAAATTTTCCATTTGCTTTATCCTGTTAACAGAAGGGTTTTTTCCCCTGGCTTGAAGTACTTTCTACCAATATCCAAGCAATTAAAATAAAAGCCAAACAATTAGTAATACTACCTGGCATTTATTTCAGATTTTTTTTTCCATGTAATTCAAACATGTCAAGACACTGGGTAACCATTATTAACTGCAGTTTATAACAGATAGAAAAAAATTACTTCTACAGAACTGAAGTACTCTGTCATGTGCCAAAGAGCCTGCCAAAGGCATAATGAGGAATAAAACACTGAATTCCAGTCTACAAGATCAATGCTTAATCCATGGTGAGATTGAAAATGGTCATTTGCCTGCCCAAACTATTACAAAAAGCTACATGTATCAGTTTGCTGGAGAAGGCATTAGGGTATTTGGATTCTTTTCTAACCTTTGGGGCCAGTTTATTCTAATCTTCCACAAATAATCGTTACGTGCCTCGGTTTCTCAGCCTGTAAAACGTGGATATCTGCATCCACTCCAATGCATTCCAATGCATTCACATTTTCACCACAGGACTGAAGCTGGTGTTTTCTCTTGGGTTTTTGTATAGTACATCATGTTAGTTTTACATTCCTTTGACTACAGTGTGAAACTGTTTAATTCACATGGGATCTAACAGGATGCAAGATACTGAGCTGAATTATCTTGCAAATATCATTCAGAATTGCAAACAACAGCACCAGGCTGCTGCTGTGTATGTACTTTAAACACTGTCAATGAAAATAAGGATCCAGAGTTTGTCACCTTGCTTGGATGCAGTACATGACTTAGTGCAATGATACTTGCCATTACAGGTCAAACTGAAAACAAATTTGCTGACGGAGCCGTAATTTGGAGAAGATTTAAAACAAGTTCTAAATCTTCAATTACATAAACATTTTAAATCACACAGAGGAAGAAGCAAATCTTGAAGTCATTAATAAATATCAGCTGACATCCCTGAAATCTGGTAGAAATGTATCTTCCCTACTTCTGTACTTTAACAGAACTTCCAAAAGCTACCTGCTCCTCTGAATAAATTAATTTTATGTCATGATCATGGCAGCTATCAGACATACCATTATATCATTCCCCCCTATAATTCCCATCATAGCAGTGAAACATAATTAAATCAGAGACAATGCTACCTCAATAAGACCTCTTTGCACAGAGAAGAGGTAAAATATCAACTTTTTCTGCGTTTACCAGACTTGCACTAAGAACCTATAAGACATCTAGCAAGCCACTTCAGTGGCATAAATTCCTCCCCTGCCTTCAAGTGGAACAGTTTGTTCCAAGACTGAAAGGACTGAGCACGCAGTTCCACTTATTCTGTTCCCAGTTCTGTCACTGCTTGTACGAGTTATGTGACTTTGTCCCTAATATTCTTTGCCCTCGTTTACAGATCCCTGTTAGCAATGGACAGGAAGCCTCTACATACATAACTCCTGACTTCCAGGTACAACATGATTATCATTCCTTTCTTGGTAACTTTCATACCATGCTATATACGTACAAAAGGAATTCAGTGTATTATTTAAAAACAGAATATGGCATGGGAAATCACAAGTTTGGGGGTTTTGGTCCTGCTCTGGAGACAATTAAAAAGCAAAGAAGTTCTCTGACTGCAGTGTGGTCTCTGACTCATGGTAGGTGTTGGGTTTTCTTCAGCAGTATCTTCTGCATGATATCAGAAGGCTGAATGTCACACTAATTTGGTTTCAGTTTGCTTGCTTTATTTTAGAATATTTTATACACACTATTCAGAGATAACTTTTTTAATTTCCTGCTTGTTGTCAAAATCTGTTTGGTATGTTGAGAAAAACTACTGTCACTTTTGGAGAAAAAAAAAATGAAAAGAAAAACACACCTAGACACACTAAAGGCACAGACTTCTTACCCTGTGGTTTTGTTTTTCTAAAATGGTGGTATCTTTCCTTGGGACTCTGGACTGACCTCATGTCATCAGTCCTCAAACTAGAAACAGGATTTTTAAAACCAGATTTGAAATATTACATATTTGATTTATAGGTATCTACTGCTTTGATTTAATAGTGCTACAGCCAAAAAGAAAGTTTTTATGTAGAATATTTTAGTCTGTATTGCTGGGGGGTTTTGACTTCTAATACTGTTTATGAAAATGTAGCCTGCTCTGTGCAGCCAGAACACCACCTTCCATACTTCTTGTTTGTTGGAAACTACTATGATTTTGCCTCACTCTCTCAAGCTCTCTTGTAATTTCTGAATTTTATTAAGCATCATGGAAAGAATGAAAACCAAGCTCTGACATGCATCCTACTGAAAAATCTAGGCAACTTGCTTTTCAGTAGAACCACTGAGAGATTGTCTGCCAGTCAAGCAGCAAAAGTACATTATTCAGAGTGTATTTGTATCCATCTCCAAAAAGCAGCTTGAAAATATGTCCAAGTGCAATAAATTTCTTGTGCTCTAATGTATTTATGGAAGTGGGTAATCAGCACTCGTTTTTAAACGAGCCCTTTTTAATTTCATGTCTTCCCCAATTTTATTCCAGCCTTTGCCAAAGAGGGAGCTACCCTAAACAGCATCATTTTGTCATGCTGCAGCTGCCAGGAACTCGGTGGTTTAAAAACTTGCTGATGGGGAGGGCAGGAGAGGAATAGTACACACACCACTGTATATTTTTCTTTTTAAATACCACAGGGAATTCATTAAAATTACAACAATGACAAAAAGTATTGGAAAACATGCCTGACTATCTACTCTTACTCCTTCCCCCATCACAATCCTTTCCTCTCAATGCCCTACAATCATAAAATAACACTTTGCCTTCCTCACATGGGCAGAGCTGAGTTCTCTGGAAGCAGCTGGAAATCAACAGGAACTGGAGCCACTTACCCACTTGAAACCCTTTCCCTCTACATTTCATGTCTTGACCAACTTTGTAGCAGAAAACCCCTGCCCTCCACAGGTGGAGAGTTCTTAAAGCACAGCACAATGCAATAGATCTGCTACACACAATAACCAGTGAGCACAGAAGAGAGCTCTGTCAGTGGTTCTTCCTATGGATTCAGAAAAGGGGTATAGAGAGAGGCAACTATGCAGCTGCAAAAGCCTCTGGATAGAAGGGGAAGAAAGAAAACAAAAAATTGCAGCTCCTTCAGGAAATTATGAGCTGCAATATGGAAATGCCCTGGAAGGAGTGCTCTTCCCTTCTCCACCCACATACCCAAGGTCTGCGTGAATTCAATTCACTGACCTGTGAGTCAAACGTCTTGCCAACACTGGGAATACTGCTGTGGAGTTTGGCATACATTGGCTCAGGCCATGGTGCACAGAGAATGGCTTTGAGAGAGATGTCTGGGCCTGTAAAGGGAAATGTGCATCAAACATAGATTACTATGAAGTAATAGGGCTAAGAGCAATTTACCAGAAGTAGTCCATACTAAATGGAGACATTATGCAGCATGCTGCCAAAGGAAAGGACTTAAGGTTAATTCCTGAAAGCCATAATCCTAGTTTGGGGCTGGAATTAAAGAAGAAAAAAATAAAATAAAATATAAGAGTCACAGGAGGCAAGACACAGAAATGCATTCAGAGTTTACAAGAACATAAATCATGTAAGGATGCTGTTGCTTTACAAGGTACCAGCTGGACCCTCAAGTAGAACAGTCACCATTTGTCACTGGTTCAGAGAGGAGCACCTCACAGCAACTGGTGAAGGGGTGCAGCAGCACCCAGGCAGGAGAATGTGCAGGTAGGGAGGCTGGGTGTACACATCACATTCTCACATATCACTAGCTCAAGCACGGCCAGCTACACATCTGCTTATACAGCAAATGAGCTTTACTTTTTCCTCCCAATTCTTCCAGCATCTAAAGTTTTTGGGATTCCATCCAGGATAGAGAAAATAAGGCTAGGACCTCTCAGGCTCTTTCTGTGCCTGACTGAGATAAAAATAAAAGGAACAACTGTGTTGAGCTAAGTGGCTAACAATCTTCATGCCCTTGAAATTTGGTTTGAAATGGAGCAGCCTGCTACTTCTGCATCAAAAATCAATACCATCAACAGGTTAAAACATTCTCAGTTACAATGAAAAAGTATCTGGGGAAATAATACATGATACGTTAAGAAACGTCTGAAAACTTAAAGGCCATCAGAAAATAGAAAATCTCTTTGTTTGCCCAAGGCAATGACATGGCACTATAGATGAACATCACACAGAAACCTGAGGAGATGAGGTGTTGATTCCCAGCAATGCCAGCTAACTGCTCTGTGACCTTGGGCAAGTCACTTAACTGTCCCCTGACAGAATGAATTAAAAATGCTTCCTTAGCTGAAGTGGCTCAAGAACTTTATGCAGAAATTGCATTTCTCTCCTGTAGAGCAATTATTATCCATTTAGAATCCTCTAAACATCTGATGTATATGCCAAATATAGTAAACAATATCATTTAGCACAGGGATGTAGCAGCAAAGAGCTTCTGCAGACTCTCTCTGACTTGCACTAACATCCAAATGATATTCCAGGAAATATTGTGGACCTATGGCAAAAGTCTCATTTTTATTCACATGAAACACAAAGGAAGCACCTTAGTACAAATGCAATCAGAAGCATAAGAATGTACCATTTTCCAAACAGTTTAAGAAAAAAAAAGTTTATTTTATTAATCTGATGGTCAAGTATTGAAAATGGTCTTGTTTAAACCTCATTCTCAATGACTACACTCCCAAAGCACCCAGTCTCCTTCGGAGTCTGGGCCAGCACAGCTCACTGCATTTCTTCATCTGAGCATCAACTCCTCGCCCCAGGATGGAGGGACATATTGTTTCCCTCCCCCTAACTTCAGAGAAGTGAAAAAGAACAATTTTTTCAGGACTAATTTTAAATATTTATTCAACCCCTCTTTTTTGAAATGTCTGACATGAGGCTATGAGAAGGAGACTTTTTAAACAGTCTGCTAATGTATAGACTCTAAGCTTTAGGAATCCCATCTACATCTCTAAGAGGGTGAGTGGGTGTGTGCATGTGCGTGTAAATAAAATGGCCTAGTTTAAAATGTCTTTAATAACGAGAAGGTGGAAGCTGAACCAAATGGGTGTGAGCTCCCCCTGCTGACTCTCAAGCCGAAACAAACGAATCGTCTTCAAGCGCGTTTGCAAACACTTTTGATATTGGCTCAAGGTCAAAGGAGTGGACATAAGGATTAGTGGACATAAGGATGTTCATTTAAGCATCGTTAGCAACACAGACCAAAAACTAACACCGGGGAGATGATGTGGTTTATTTTCATCCCACTGGGGTGCTTTCACAGTGGCTACCAAGTCAGTTTTCAGTGATACTTACTACTCTTGATTTACAGACTAATAGAATAAAACCATTTCATACAATTTTTATGCCTCTAAAAATACATTAACCAAATAAGAGATTTAAAAATGAATCATTACAAGAATACATGATGTTGTCTTTTACATTTCCTCATGCCACTCTCACCAGTAACTAGGAAGACTGTCCACCCTCATCTGTTAGCTGTATTTCATGCAGTTCCTGATTTTAGGGGAAAATGTTTTTGTATCACGGAGAAGTTTGGATGTGAACAAGTCCATTCATTTACTGCTGCATTTCCAGAACCTTTTCAAAAGGAACTGCTGACATCTACTGGCTCAAAATATGAAATGGTCAATTTACAGTTTTCTTCTCAGACAAAAATCTAATGGCTCTGATTTCTCTCTCACATGCTGAAGAGGCAATTCTGTTGAATTAGCAGACATGAACCTGTTCTCTCCCATTTTGCAGTTCATCTCTCTGTTTTCTAGGAGACATAGATGTCTAGGATTTTATCTGCTAGGCACCAACTTTTTTGAACACAAAGGGACCATTTTGGCTATCGCGAGGCCACTCTGCTGCACAAGATCATCATCCTCATCCTCACCCTGTTCAGAACAGACCCAGCTCCAACTCAGCACTCTATATCTGAACCTTGAGGTTGCTGCTCAAGAAGCTCCAGTGCAGGTTCTGGCTCTCCACGCAATGCCTGTGATGCCAAGGTCTCAGGAAGATGTGGAGGAGTGGGGTGTTGAAGTACTTCAGTGAGTGACTTGATGTTTCAGACTGAGGGGCTATAAACAGCCCTGCTCCCCCCTTGCTTGGGATCATCACCAAGCATCCATTCTTATACAAATCAATACTGCAGTCAGGTCAGTTCTTTCAGGTGACCATGTCTCTATGTGCACAGAACAGCCCTCTTATCCCCACTCTGTATTTGCATACATGCCTCCTTCATTACTTCCCATTCACTCTGCACTCTGCCCTTACTCTTTCCAAAGCAGGGAAGCATGGCAGGCACATATTTGTGGGACAGGCATTTCCCAGAGCTTTGGGTTGACCGGGAACAGCAGGTGGTGGTAGGATGGCATTACCACACAAGCAGCTCTGCAGATGCTGGCCTAAGAAACTGTAGGCACCCATAAGGCCAGGAAGCAACTCTGACCAGTTTGAAAATGTTTCTGTCAAGGTTTAGTGTCTGTGCTGTCCACCAGGCAAATGACAGATCACTTTATTAACCCCCCTCACCCTTCCCAAAGGGAAGGGGACTAAGGGAGAGAGACTTATGGATTAGCAAACTAAAACAACTTTCATGAAAACAACACTAATAAAATAGAACATATACAACAGGGAAACTGGCAATTACAGACACAGAGAGGTACATGAGAGTGTTTGAAGACACAGGTCATGAGTAGTCCTTTTATCATATAGTAAGACCAGATATAAGAGACAACTTCCTACACCGAGTCCTAAGGTTTTATCACAAAACAAGCCTTCTCCTTTTAGACTCCTAAGGGCAGCAAACACATTTTTACTTCTCCAGACATCCAGAATTGTACTGTTGTCAGCCGCATCACTACTGCCAAACCAGTACCTTTCATTCTCATTGCCAATACCTGGCCAAAGCATCAGACAAGCAGGAGAGCAATTAAAATATCACCCTTCTCCAAGAAACACTGTCTAAAGCACACAGGCTTCAGTGATAACATTTAACTAGGCTAACATCAAATTACTGCAGCAGAGCAAGCTAACAAAAAGCACTGGGCAGCTAAATTTGACTGCTATTTCTATGGTGGTTCTTCCTCTTCACAAATCAAAACACACATCTACTCTGCATAATGCAATTATTGTCTCAGGTTTATAAGATCCTTACCGTGTAGTCTTTCAAAACTTCGTTCAAGAGACAGAAAAATAGTTTTCACTGCTGTAGTTTTCAACACTTTGAACAAACTATTGAAAAATTAGTAGTATATTAATACATGAAAACAGGAAATCCCCTAACAGTAGGAAAGCGGCAGGGTTTAGTACTGGAAAACAAAAACAGAATAACCAAAACCCCACACAGAGAAACATGTGAGAATAGATGCCAGAAAGGAGGGAGAAAGCCTGGGCAGACCCAAGCCTGATCACAGCTAGCAGAAGTACAGGACAATGGTTTCCCAAGCCAGTACTGCAGTACCTGTACCAACAGCAGGAATGTAGAAGGGTGTGACTAGCAGTCCCAACTCACTTTCACAGAAAAAAACCTGTAGGATAGAATCAGTCACTATGGAAAGTTACTATGAATAAGAGAAAGTAGAACAAGAATCCATCCTTTTTCCTTACATACACAAGCAAACAAAAGCAAAGAAATGGTAGGGTCAGCATTGGGCCCTCTAGAGAGCTAGACTCTATTCAAGAGGAGCATGTAAAAGTGTATCCAGATATTTCGTTGCAGAACTGAATTAGGAAGTTGGCCAGGTAAAGAGGACTAAAAATTGACAGAAAATGAGAGTGTAATTTTGGGTCAAGGAGAACTGAAGGAAAAACCAGTAAGAGAAGAGACAGGCTGATAGATGGACAATGAATGCACTTTAATGACCACACAGAGACCCATTTCAACAGTGCTTTATAACCTTCCTACTGCTCATCGGGTCTCAGCCAGCCAGTAGACGATGTGCTTGACATGCTGCAGTGAATAGAAAGGTTCAAGCATTAATTAATACACACTGAGGTGTGCCCTGCCCTAAGGACATGCTGTTTAAATTGGATAAATCTGGAACATGAGAGAAGATCAAGAAAAACAACAGAGGACAGACAGAAGTTGAGTGGTATAAACTAAGCGAGTCATGCACCTTTCATGAGGTTTGGGGTTTTAATATTATTATCTGTGGTAAAGCAAGAATAAAGGGCTAACAACAATGAACTAAGAGAAGCAAAGAGAGACACCTTAGATGCCTGACTTCACATTATGACTCAAGGTGCTTTTGATCAGAAAAGCAAGTTAGCCCCAGAAGCAGGAAAGGTACAGGAGCAGTCATTTTAAATTGTAAAATGACATTTTTATTTCCTGGCAGTGGTTCAACAGCATCGTGTTTGTTTACCTATGGATTCAGCTAACACAGAAACACACAGGCGTGCTAAATGAGATGCTCAGAGATTTGTGCCTAGCTTGAGTAGAAAAAAGCCCAAGATGAAGTAGACACAAACTTTCCAAAGTCAAGAACAATTTAGAATTTATGAGTAAAACCAGTAACAGATAAAGACCAGTTATAAAAAGTAAGGCCTTGACTTGCATAAACTTTGATTCAAGCCCATCTAAAATTGCAGGGTATTTGCTGTATGTTTCTGTGATGGCAATAAGAGAATATGGCTTAAGATCAGCCCTTAATTAGCAAGACTGTCCTCTGTTCAGAGGCCCATTAAGCACAAACACTTTTGCCAAAATCTTGATATCCAAATAGCAAAACCGCTAAAAATTTTGGAAAGGAATGAAGTGAGAGGCTTTAAATAATTAATATTTTGGAGAACTGTACTTGGGTTTAGTTAAACCCAAAGCATATCTCCCTAGTTCAATGTACAAAACCTTGAGAGATTGAGGTGCATGCATGGCCAGGCTCTACAGACAATGTGAGGCAGGTGCCATTATTAATTGGCCATTTCAGTCTTTTACTCAGTTACTTCTGTAGACAAATGTTCTGATGTCATTTGGCTGCATCCAAGGCAAGGATGGAAGATTGTCATCATTTCATCATGTTAACAAGGCAGTAATAAAAAAGAACTGGCAGTTTGGAAAGAAACTGTAGAAAATGTTAATGGTGGAGCCACAACACTGATGCCAAATATTTCCAGTAAAGGGGTATAATTATTTTCAGGTACTTACTCTATGACAGGAAAGAAATGGCAGAGAGCTTTCCTTTTTGGATCTTTGCTCCTAAAGCAGCAGTGGCAAAATGTACCATACACGACAGCAATGAGCAAATCTTGAGAGCTTCTGCTTCTGGCATCCGTAGTTGGAGTGACTTTAGAGACCAGGAGATTATGAAGCTGCTGAGCTTTTCAATTTGAATCACCTGATACTTAACACATCCTTTAAGGCCAAGCATATGGCTAGAAAATTCTGAGCAACTCGAAGTTTTCGCTCTTAATCCTTTGGCTGACTCGTGACAAATGTCTCAGGATTAATATAACAGGACATTGAGGGAGAATCCACTGAATACAAATTACCTAAGAGAGGCTAGATAGCATTTCTGCCCACTTTCAAGCCAAGAGTTCAGCACTAGCATTTTGAAATTTGCCCAACACTTCCATGATTCACCAAGATTTTACTTTTACAAGTATTTAACAAATTCAGTGCCCATTGATGACATCTCTAAAGGAAGCAAGTTAACTTCATGCCAAGTAGACATTCGTTACCAGCCCCAAGAGGCTGCATATTCTCAGAGAGGGAAGAATTGCAAGTTCTTGGGAATTCTGCATTCATGAGGGGAGGGAAGAGAGGAAAAGCACTGAACAGCAGCATATATGACAAAAGAAAAGAAAATCTACTGTAACAAAGTAATTCTTAATCAGATAGTACATGTTCTTTTTTTGGAGCATGTCGTATGCAGATGAGGAGATAACTTTCCATGGTCAAGGGCCTTCCCTACCAGTTTTCAACAAGGTCTGCATTTTTTTGCCTCAGTGAGGAAGTTTGACAAGACAGGAGCTAATAGCCAAGTCAGAAATGCAGTAATGCAGATCTCACCCCAAAAGCGCTCCCTGGAAATTCTCTGCTAGGGGCAAGGCTGAGTTTACCCTATTTTTAGCTTTGTCAGACTTTCTAAAATACTTGGCAAACCACTTGAAAGCTACAGCTCTGCTTCTCCCCTGTAAAATGGGAACATTTGCCCATTGCACAGAGTACTTCAAGGCCTGACTCACGTGCTCACACACTGTTAAAAATATTAGTACTCCATCCTTTCAGAACACTCTTCTGTCTTAAAACTTTCAAGCTTCCATTTCTTTTCAGGCCATCTGCAAAAGTATGCACGGATATAAAATTTACTCCTAAATAGTGTGAGAATGGTTGTGTTCAGAAATTCATCTGGAGTCCTTTACTTGTTCTTCTTCCTCTACAACTTCCTGAAATAAGTATAGACTATGCCTGAGGAAAACAAAGCTATTTGAAAAGAGAACAGCTGCCATGGTGCTGAGTCAATACAGACAAACAAAATAAAATAAAATAAACTACACTGCATCTGTGGCAATGTGTTTTTCCCCTCCATCACAATATCCCCAATGCATAATGCCTTGGCAACAGTTTAGCAAACAACGGTTCAAAGCGTGTGTTTCAAAGAAATGCATCCAAAGCCTGGAATCATTAAAACAATAAACTAATTCCTGCAGTGGGGCATCCACGCAGCTGGTATTGCAGTACTTGCTTTGGAACTCCTTCCTCTGCCTCAGTCAGGTTTCTCTTAGTCATCTGCCTCTAAGCACTTACAAGGATGGACCGAAAAGGTGCAATAGTTATTTATTGCTGTTAGCAGCAACAGTAAGAACAAAGTGTTCCAAGAGTTCCACCATCTTTTGCTAGGCATTAGCAGAGAGGTACTCTTCATCTCTTCCAGTGAAAAGAATAGGTTGGTGGAGAACACTCATCTGTGTTTCCACAAGAGAAGTTTCTCCCCGTTGCAGCTACTTTGACAGCGTGGTGCAGGGTAATCTACACTTGGAATTTATACTGGTAAATCATAATCAACTCTAAGAATGCAAACCAGCACTGAACTGTTGGTCTGCACAGAGACCATTACACTCGTAACCAGCGTAACTTGGGGAAGACACTAGGACTGCTTCTTCAGTGTTAACTGTGACATCTCTCACTCACTCTGCAAGCAGCATTAGAACATGCCCTGACCTAGAGGATATATCACAAAATTAACTCTGACATTCTGGCCAAGAACCAAGGAACAGGCATTTGGATCATCCCTCCAAGCTTCTGCTTCATTTAAGGCTGGAGAGCATTGTGTTTATCTAAAAGACAACTAAAAAAATTAAATAAATAAAAAAATACAACAAACAAAACCATGCTGCTTTTTGAAGTGGGAAAACCACGCCACGCTTTCAGAAGCAAAGTTTAAAAATGCAGCTTTGTGAATGTTCTGAAGCATAAAGTGGTTTGTGAATATTATGAAAAGCAGAGTGTACAGTAGCAAATTGCAGCATTCACACGCTGTGAAAGAGAATTTGTCCAGCTGTAGACTGGTACATTTGATCTGCAAAACTTCATTTTTTCACAGCACAGTTTTTCACAGGAACAAGCCACATTCTTTAAAAATCTTTCTTTGCTTTGGGACAGAGCCCTTCAGAAACTAATAAACTCATTTTTATTGTTCTCCCCTTATTCTGAAAACATTCTCATGAATGTTAAGGACTTTTCTTTGGAGTGTGAAGCAGAACTCCAGACATGGTTGAGCTAGCACCTAATACTAACTTTTGGACAGAATTCCTTAGGTCTTTGTGCCTTTTTATTCCCTACACCCTGAAAAGAGGGCAGGGCACTGTTTGAACCTGTTCCCCATAACTCTTTTAGAAGCTGACATTTTTTAAGATTTCCACTGTATTCCTCTGCTCTACATCTCCTGGCAGAGGGAAGGGTGGATGGGACCCCCCTCTCTGTGATTTTAGGTCTGACTGCACGAGTGAGTTTTACACAAAAATCCAATTGAGGAAAAAAAAAAACCAACACACCACAAAAATGTATTTTATGGACACAGATTAGGAATCTTGTCACTACCAATCACCACTTTATGGGGCAGAATATAATTAAGATGTCAAAAAATAATAAATTAGCACCAAAATAGAGCAATCCTTATTATGAAAGCTTTTCTTTCGATAAAGAACTTATTCTATTGCACAAAAAGCTTCTCTAATATAAAAGAACAAACTATGTTAGACTTGAATTATCATTTATATCAGCTTCTTTGCACTTTTCTAGCAGCATAAAGGAATCTATACTGGGTACAAGTAACCTACATTTAGCCTTATCTGTTGATACTGCAGAAGTGTTACAAGAAGGCATTGTGGTAAGGTTCACACCTGATATGTTCACAATAGTTTTATCTAGGGATGAACTTTGTTAATGACATGAAACTGTATAATATGTATCATAATGAGAGGAAACCACAGAAGGATGTTTACATATGCCTTGTATGCATGTAGATCAGGCACCTCTGAATTTTTCTCATGGCATACGTGTCAACTACTGCCTCCTAGGAGGTATTCTGTGGTGAACAGTGTGGGATCTGCATTCCCAGCTCTGACCTTAAAAACAGAAATCTTGACACCAATGGAGTAAAAGCTCAGTTTTCCTGAGACTCTTTGATAAAAAAAAATAAATCTAAGGTACTTTGGTAACTGCATCTTTTAAGTCCTTTTTGCAAAGACTTGCTATAACTAAAAATACAGATTACAGCCTCAAAATTTAGCTTTCACTTTAGAAAATTCACCCAATTATCAGCATGTCTATTTCTAACAACAGGATTGTATCAAAATATTTGCTTAAAGCTTTTTGTCATTGACCATCTATTACTGAAAAGTAGCCTTTTTTTATTCTGTTAAGCATTTTTTTTGCATGGTAACCAGGTATCTCTGCAGTAGGCTTGGTATCAATACATAATATTTCTATCCCATGTTCTTATGCTGCAAGTACACAAGCACAGGCAACCTTACTTGTATAAGTAGTGCCAGAAGTCAAACGAGGTTATTCTTCAAATATATATCGTGTGCATCGAACGCTTGTAGGACTGAGAAGCTGATCTAAAACACTGACTGAAAATAGCATGCATTTCTTCAGTTTTGAAATATAATAAACAATTGATGCCAAATCTCTCAGCTGTTTTATGTAGTTTTTCAAAGTCAAAAATCAGATTTCAATGATAAACTTTTCTATAATTGTATGAAAATTCTGGATACCAAACTTACTTCCAAAACATGAAGAAAAAAGAAAAACCAACACCACATAACTTCACTGAAAGTACCTGAAAGTCTTAATTAAACTTGACCTTGAGCTGTAAAAAAAATACACTGCTGAGAAACCACTTCATCATTCCAAGAGAAGTGGATTTGGTATTTTATATACTTACTCAGATGACTAGATCAGTGTTCTTCACGTACTCGTTATAGTAATTGCAAGCTATTCCTATTGCTATCAAAAGCCCACATAAGCCAAAAAGCCTGGTGCCTCTTTATTTTAAGGGCAGGGAGACATTTTAGCCATTTTCTTTACATTAGCTAAATGCTTGTAGATATTGTAACTTAGAAGAAAAGTGTGACCTGAAACGGTATGCTAAGAATAAAAGTACGTTATTTAGCTGCACTGTCACCACCAAAGCCATTCTAATAAGTCTGAAATATTTAGACTCATCAATAAGGACAGAATGGAGCTCTACCTAGCAGCTCTGAGCCTATTCAAAGGTTAGGCTCAATTTAGTGTCAGTTCAAATTCATTTAAAATCCCATCCACAAATTGAGTTTGCTGCCCTTGCGGCAGGGGTAGCTAAACAAGGAGAAAGAGACGATCAGAACAGTGCTGCAGCTATCTTAACTCACTTTTCAGTGAATGTCTGTATTCTTAAGCATGCGAACTGTATCAGCTCCTATAATTTGTTTTTTATCAGGAGAAGGTGCACAAGGCTGGGATAGGTTTCTATTTTCAGCTAGGATCCTGTCCCACTTACAGTGAAGCTAAACACAAGACTTCAATCACAGAAGTGTTGGGTCATTCCAAAAACTTCACTCTGGTGTTATACATCCTCACACACTAAGAAAAAGAACCCACGGCAGGTGGATTTTTTTGTTATTGTGTTTGGTTGGTTTTGTTGTTGTTTTGTTTGTTTCTTTTCGTATTTTGCATCCTCAAGTGCATGAAATCTTGCTAGCAGATTCCTAGGCAAGGCAGAGGCAAAGATTTTAAGTCATTCTCTCTCTCAAATTAAACTAGTGGAGCAAGAGGCATCATTAGCATAAGTGGAAGAGTCAACAATTTAAAGTAGTTTTAAAACCTTTTAAGTTTACCAAAAAATATTTCACAGGAAAATGAAAGAGGCATATAAAATACAAAGAGCCACAACAATGTCTGCAAAAACCTAGATGCAAATATATTTAGGATTGGTTCCACTTTATGTTTGTTTTAGTTCCGCTATAATGCTTAGATTTGCCTGGAGCTGACTCACACTGCTTCTGAAAGGAAGCAAAGTTTAACATCTCAATTGAAGAGCACAGTCTGCCCAGAGACTGGATCTCCACGGCTTTTACTGACCAAGGAAAATTATCTGATTTATAAAAAGCTTGACATCTAAAAGAGCTCCTTCACAGGCTCAAATGGCTTGCCTGCTGAATTAGCTGTGGCGGATAATTCTGCAGAAATGTTTAGCAAGCTTATTAGGCCTCTGCATATTAACACAGAGAGGGGGAAAAAAAACCCCAAGCCTTATTGCCGTGGCTATTGGATCCTTCATGTAAAATATTTCTCAGTAAAAAGATGACAACAGAGGGCTTTATTGCTACTTCCTTCTGCCACCAGCCTCAGTTTAATTCAAAGTTTATGAAAGTAACCAGGAGTCAGAAATGTAATAAACTCCTAAAATGCAGCTATTTTATTCATTCTCTTGAAAGGGTGCTTCAGGACAAGCTATGGCTTCTCAGGAGAAGGAATGGGCAGGCTGCATTGGTTCCCTGCAAAATATGGCTCACTCTAAAGATTTCTGATTGAAAGAAAAAGGAAAAAAATGTACAAGAACTAGAAAGAAATGCATATGCTTGGTTTTTAAAAATATTATCTGGTTGAAGGTCTAAAATAAAGCCTAGCCAGAGAAGTACTTTCCTAGTATTTAGTTACAGTAATCTCAGCAAGACTCAGAGCCAGGCCCAGTTCTTGTGAAGTCCCATCAGAAATGCTTCTGGTCTCTGACATGTTTTTTCCCAGAAACCAGCACCCTCCCCAGTGTTCAGCTCTTAGCTGTGGACACCCAAACTCACACCCACGTTAAAGCAACCAGAGGTTATGTCTTAAACTGCTATATTATCAGGCCAGGTGGGAAGGCCTGTTCTGTAGTTCCAAAAGTAACATGAGGCTCTTTCAAGGGCCATCTCTTCCAACCACAAATCACTGCTTTTTGTTAAAATAATTGTGGGACTACTCAAACTTATGTGATAACATCTGAAGGTGCAGATGGGTGCATCTATTTGTCTGCCATCACCACTCCAAGGTTTCTTCTCCTGCTGAGGATCCCATTAACATGTAAATCTTCCCCCATCCTTACCTGACATCTGAATTTTTCAAAATAATTTAGCATCTCTTTCTCAGCTGTAGGGCAACTCTCTTCTTTTTAAATGTTAATTAGGCATTGGTGTCTTAGCCTAAAGTGTTAAATTCGGAACCATTTATCAGTTTTCCTCACCTCCCTTCACCCCCATTCTCCTTTCAATCATCACTTTAGAGAAGATCGAACTGTCTTTGGTCCTCCTCCATTGAGAGTTCTAATCAATAACCAAGGATATTAAGCAATATAAAATATCCCATAGCAGGTGACAGGAAGGCTTTGCTGGTGTTTTTTTGAGATGGACTGCAAAATTTCACTTGAGGGTTTACCATTCCCAGTCACCACAAGAAAACTTGGATCCCAGTTTACTCTTGTAAAATGGCAGCAGTCACAAAGCTCCACATCCAAGCAAACACCACCTCCTGCAGACCAGGATATTGGGTATTCTTTGCATACCCTTGGTGATGTCTTGATTCTACAGCTTAGCAAAGACCCATCCACTTTGACGGGATCAGGATTGTATCCTACAGGGTCTGCAAGCTGCCTGTAACATGGCAATGACCCACAGTGCTGCAGAGTTTGAATAGTATCATTTGATATGTTAGTATTTACTATGTTTACACTGAACTAAGAGATGCTAGGACCATAAAATCTGACACTTTGAGTACTGTCAAGCCTACAGATGACTCTACTGAAAAGCCTTGAGTAAGGCTTCCTTCAGCTTCAAAAGTTTCACTGCAGCACAAGAAGACTTGGACAGTGCAACACTGGCTGACCAAAGTCAGTGTCATCCAGCTGCTCCTGCCTGGCAGGGGCTCAACTGTAGAAAACAGTATAAATTGAACAAGAAACCTGATGTTTGTTCTGTCAGCTGCACCTGCCTATCAAATCATGCTGCCCATTAGAGGTTATTTTCCAAAAATCTCTTAACCTAATAAACTGAATAGACACAATGATATTTATGTCGCCATGAAATACTGCAGCCTGTCAGTGCTCGAATACTTAACCATCAAATCTAACAGTTAGCTCTCATCTCCAGAGGATTTTAACTCATGACAGAAGTGAATTGGAAAGGCAGATGTTTTTACAGTGGTTTTCAGAGAGAAATAGATCCCACATCAGACCACAGGGCTTGAAAATAACATCCTCTCTCTCCCCCCCAGGTACATTAAGAATTGCCTCTATTAAGTGTTTACAAACCACGTGATCCAACAGGCACAGAGCAATAGGTTTAAATAAACAAAACCAAGAGTTTGTGCAATTTAGTATCAGCGTACAAACACGTATAAAACAGGTTTGGTTTAGTCTATTACACAAAATAACTGCCTCAGATGCTGTTATGGGCACTCATCTCTGACACGGGACATTTAATTCCCCATCAGAATCAATTAACTCATGGTTGAGACTACAACTGCAGGGAATACTAATTAATAACTATTAATTAGTCAATTAAAGGTTGGGACAGCCTGTCAGCCTCTGTCTCAGGTGAGTGTTATACAATACAAGGCTCACTGGAACAACCAGTTTGAAACTAAGCACATTTTCCTTTTGAGGAAAGTAATTAATCTGCTGCTTGTAATTCTGCTCAGTTTCTTCATTAAAAGCAGCATTCATCCCCCTTCTCTGCAGACTCTGCCCAGCAGATAACCTCCCTCGCTGTGCTCACCTGCATCACAACACCTCAGGATGCACGACTCTGGTCGTGGTCCATTGCATCGTCATTAGATCCTGTAACAAGGGGAACTACTACTTTACCAGCTACCGCAACTAAACACTGGGCCGTAATGCTGCAGTGCTCCTCCACGCTGAGGGATGGGGCAGAGCTGTGTGAGGAAACATTGGTTTAAGTGTTTGGTAGCTTGGAAGGGGAATCTGCTTCCCCTCCAAGAACGTGCACTTGGCAGCTCAGGAATTCCAGCTGCAATGCAGAGGGTCCCAAAGCTCCAAGTTCCAGATGAGACTATCAGTGCTTGGAGCTACTTCTAGAATCAGAAGCCCCCTCCAGAAAGCTCTAAGGATGGTTTCTGCATGACTCTGCTCCCTGAGCTGCTGTCCACCCTGTGGAGCAACAAGAATGGCTCTCTCAACCCACTAACATATTCTCCTCATTTTTTCCCTGTGAGAGATTCCATTACAACAGCCTTGAAAACAGTCTGTATGAAATCCAGTTTGAAAACAAATGACTGAAAGCCAATCCCATACACACACACTTTCTGCAGGTATGGTATGTTGTGTAAAGAAGTTAAAGAATAGAAACTAGTGAGTTTCACTAATCCTTCAAAAGGACATAATCCTAACAATTTCACTGGAGAAAACCATGCCGAGAGCAGGCAAAGAGAAGGAAACCCTTAACCCTGGATCAATCCTTGTAAATACACTTTGCACCACTGCACAGTTATGCAGTTACAGCACAGAGCAAAAAGCAGATCCCAAAAACACTCCAATAAAGCAGCTTTTGTGTAGTCTTCGTCCTTTACAAAGCCATTTGTGCTGTTCCTGCCAAAGAAAATTAGCAAGGAAAAGGCAACCTCTATTTCTTTCTACATAACCAACTTTGCTGTGCATTATTTGTCTGCCCAAATTAACAACAGAGAAAGAGAGGATGGCCAAGTCACATATACACCATTCTCTAGGGCCTTTCCACACACTTCCTCCATGATCCCGATCAACTCTGATGTCTAAGTGAAGAGCACATGTTCCTGGTCCTTCCAGAGCAAAAGGTTTCTGAGCTTCTGTCAAAATTGTATCAGAGGATTCTTCCCAGAACAACATAATCTCCATCTGCACACCCTGATAGCTTCCAAATGCACATTCCCCATTTAGTCTACCAAAAAAAAGAACCAACCTCACACCACACAATCAACACACCTCCCTAAAGTTAATAACTTGAAGTATTTCAGACATGTGTAAGTGTGGGACCCACCAGATGGGAAGCTCTGCAATTATCTATCAGAGAGAAATGGGTCATGGTTATTTGGATACAAAATAGCTAGAACTCCTCAACATTTCTGGAGGTAATAAAAGTATTTAAAGCACAAAGGCAAAAGAACAAAGGGAAGAGGAAATTAAAGTAAATCTTGCACCACTGATCTGGCACAGGCCACTAGATCAATGCCAGCACACAGCTCTGCTGTACAGGAGCTCTGCATTCTGATCACTAGCAGTCTGCATGCAAATGCATCACTAAGGGAAGAACAAAGAACAAAGAGAGAAAGCAAATACAAATGCAGATGCACAATCATTCAGTTTAGGTTTATTCATAAAAGGAATTTCATTCCTCACTTCCTCCTCTGTAAGGTTGTTTCCAACGTGATGACCCTTTCTGCATTTGCAAATTTCAACGACCCACAATTACACGCTTGCATGGCAAGGATGGTGTGTGCCTTTACTCACAAACATCACAACTGAATTTTAGCAGTTCAAAGACATCAAATTTTTCTCTAAACATGTATCCAAAGAAAACTATTTCTAATGGCAAGCTTGTCTCTTGTCAGCATCATGGTATGTACAGGTGGCTGGGCTGGAGGAGTGGCAGAACACATTGAGACATTCCTGAAGTATTGAAGGATTCCTCCCTCCAGTAATAGCTGGGCTTTCTGCTTTTCCCTAATGTCCACACTTCTTTTTCAATTACTCCACCAAAGGCCACAGAGCTTGATTTCTGAACAAGCTGTCAGCTTTTAGTACTGTCTCCATAATAAAGGTATTTTTTTCAATTAATAATCACTAATCAGTGAGCAGATTGTAAAAGGTTTTCCAGCATTGACCAGAGCAGGTGAGCACGCAGTGGCATTTTCAAAAACATCAGGGGATCCGGTTCCTGTTACACTCAGACTTGGTTTTATATTTCATAAGGATACCTAAAAGTTCCCTACTTACAGACAGAAACGAACTCAACACTAATCAAAAATAGAGCAGAAGTACAGTTAATTCTCTCCAAAGCTATGGCCTTCAGGCCAGATCACACCTTTCCACGAAGCTGAAAGTAATGTAGATTACCAGTCAAATAAAGCACATGGAGGTCTACACAGTATCTGTGCTCTACTCCAGCTCAGCCACCAACTGCTAAACCAGCTTTGGGACTTTAGGTCACAACCTCCCAGCTTAGTGATTTTTTTTCTTGTGTCCACTCACAGAAATACCTTTGCAACAAAACTCTTCCTGGACACACAGACATAGCACACACTGCTAGCAGAGCACCAGCCCCTCTGGCAGGGAGGGTTCATTCTGCTCCTTTGGACACTGTGGCAATAACACAAGGACCTGCAGTGCATGCCCTGGGTAACACACGGGGAATCCCTTTCCATAGAGCTGGGAATGAAACTAACTGAAAGCAAATGTTGACTGAGGTGTCTTAAAGTCAGGGATTAAAGCCAACCCAAATCATCAGACACATTTTGTTCTCTCTAATTATCAAACTACTGTCCACATTATCTTTGACATCTGAAAATAAAAGATTGAATGTTGAGTTTATTAATTTACTTCTTTAATAACTGACTGTGTGATACCCCATTTGTTATATATTTTTCCCCTCACACTGTTCCAAGAGCAAATACAAGTTTTAATATTGTTTATGTTGCTATCATCTGAAAATGAATAGCTTTTCATATATCTTTTGACTTCCTAGTGGCTACAAGAAAAAAAAAACAACAACTTAAATATATTCCAGACTAAGTGTCATTTAAACTGCCTCTGATATACACGTATTATAGTAAATTACCATAAACATGCTATGCAGTGATGGAGACAAATGACCAAAGAGAAAACCCATGTAAACAAGATAAGTAAAACTGTCTTATACATATTTAAGGGATCCATAAATGAGAGCTAGTCATAAACTTGACAAAGGTAATAGAAGATATATGTTAAACTTCATTGCTGTAAAATTCAGGTTAAAAAGGTGATATAAATATTTTAGTCTTTTATCCTCTATCATTAAAGATTTAGTCTCTCTTCAACTGCTTTGGGGGATTTGGAAGGTTTTTTTTTTTTTTTCTTCTTCACTTTTTTTTTGGGGGAGGGGGGTAAATTTTGCAAATTCTGATAGCTTTTTTGAGTACTGCTCCTTCCCATGTTTCTTACCTTGTTAAATCTTGATGCATTATCTGTAGGTATAGATATGCCATGCACCCACGGAGTTATTAAAAGACAGCTACCAGTTCTCTGAGGAAAGGGCTTGCAAACAATTTTCTACTAATTAGAAAACCATGCTAGTGGTATTATAATAGAGACCCACAGGCCACTTCTGCAATGGTAGGGTGACTTCCTTCTCAGACCAGAGAGGGGCTCAGCACCATCCTTCACCTGTTGCTTGAGGTCCTGAGCAATCTACTGTAGCTGACCCTGTTCTGTGCAGGGTCCCTGGATGTCCAGGGGTGCTGAGCACCCACAGCTGCTCTGCAGTCCCTATTCCAGCATTGCTCTCTTGCCAGCCAGCACAGACACTGGGCAACCTCCCAGCCCAGCTCAGCTCCCAGCCCTCCTGACCATCATCTGACCCTCCAGGTTCAGCTGATCATTTAAATGCTTCTTGACCCTTCGGTCACTTTTCCAGCCCTGTCATTCTCCCAGTCTCAGCAACTGCAGCTAAAAATCCAGCCTATAGAAGGACAGTGGGATCTCTTCTTATACCACAGACACTGCAATTGCAACATGTCCTCCTCCCCTCTGTCCCCTACCTTCTGCAAGGTTACTGGCTTTGGGAGCAGCTCCTTTAACTGAATACAAAGACCACGTGATGAGAAATAATTCTGTTGTCAAAGACTAATTTTATCATGGCCTTTCTAGTATTTGGTATTTTTCCTAAATTCACAGGTACTCAAATACAACATCTGCATGGGAATCTTACCCAATTTCTAGTTCAGAGGTTTGCAAGACAGAGTTTAAAACTGTGGTAGAAAGATAGAAATAATTCCTTAAGGGTCCAGAAGAAAAAAGTCCAAAAAGTATTTAAAAAAAATAAATAAAACTCCCAAATAAACCAACTTTATTTCTTAAGTTCAACCTTAAAAGCTGTGGCATGGCCTCTAACCTTTTATAAGTTAGACATACCAGCCAGCACTGGACACAAACATCCTTCTGTGGACTTGAATGCTCAACATCCTAATTCAGAAACACAGCTGCCACTGTCTTACACCAGCATCTGCCCCAGCACAACTCAATGATAGATATTTTTCCTTATAGAAATAAATACATACTCTGAGGTGTGTAACTTCCATGTGTAACGTGGAAATAGCTGTTAATGCTCATTATATGTAGACTTAAACATCATGTAGCTGTTGATGTTTGCTTTACTTTACTGTAGCCACCTTTACATTTAAAAGAAAAATAAAAAGGGAGGGAAGTTGATTTATTGCACTTATAAGTTTGGGATAGATTGATATATTTTATTCATCATACAAACAAAGCTCCCCTGGAATATTGTGAGATCATGCTGGTACTTAGGGTACTGCTCCTTGGAACTCTCAGTGATTTCCTCATCAAGTCAGCTCAATTTTCAAGTGTTTCCCCTCTCACCCCCAACAGCCACTCATGATAATTGCCTAACTCTGAAAGCCAAGCAAGGTCTTTTCTAGCTTATATATTAGTAGCAGTAGACTCTGAAATCAGAGGTTAGCTAATAAGCCATCTGGACAGTCTGGACCATCACTACTGCCCTGGCAGAAGTAATAACACTGATCTAGCCAGCTAAGTAACAGAATGTAACTCTGAATATACCCAGGTCACAGAAATCTATAGCATAAAAAAACCCCTGCCTTTCATGAGCAATTGCTTTTGAGTCAGGAACCACAGAAAAAGTCACAAAGATTAAAATATATTCTGAAATCGTTTGTCAATAGAGTTAAATTTCTAGCATTTATTCTAGATCCTTCACTTCAGGGCAGGAGAGGCAACTTTTTCACCTTTTTCCTGTTTTGAGTTCTTAATTTAAGCAAAGACGGACCAGAATCAAGGCCCCCAATCCAAATATTCCCACACTTTTTGCTCTTTGAAAATCAACATCTGTGCCTGTGGTCCACCTCTCCCCTCAGTGTCTGTCTTACAGTTTCCTGCATTCCCTCCCAGAGCCTGCTTGCCAGTCTGTTTATTTTCTCTTCATCAGGTTTTTTGGGAAGAGGCCATTTCATTTTCCATCAAGGCTCCTCTCTTCCATCGATTCTTATTCTGTATTTTTCCCTTTTGCCCTCACACAGCACTACACACATTTTCCTCTCCATTAAGTTAACTCACAATTCATCAAGATTGTGCACTCCAGAGCCAAACAGATATGGAGCTGTTTGAGAAGAAAATGCAGGGATTGCTCCAGCTTGCTAATAAAGGGTATCAATCTTGCTCCCTTTTAAATGAAACATGTTGTAAGCTACTCTTAGTCACACTAATGAAAGTGCTTTGCCAAGTTTACCCCTAGCATGAGTCCCAGACCAAAAGTGGAGGAAGAGGGGTTACAGCATTGAGAATAATGGATCTATATTTTTAGTTAATGGATATTACAGATGAGAAGAGCTAAGTACCTTTTGGGGCTAGGAATAGGGTAATAATGTGCACTTCTGTACTTGAAGCTGAGGGCCAGGACCCTCACTCTAAGAGGCATATATAATGGCTCTGCAATGTTTTCATGAGGTCAGCACAGAAAACATCTATGAAAGTCTTGGGGAGAGGTTAGGGATTTCAGTCCATTATTAAGTTTTATACAAAGTGAGGCAACATTGTTAAACATCCTTCTTCACAGTTTCTCTCTCATTACCCCAGAGTAACCAGTACTGACACTTATCACAAAGTACTCACCCAACTGGATGGATCTCTAATCTCACGTGGCATCTCAAGAAGTACAGTTTCCATTAAGAACCATACATATTCCCTGCATACATGAAGGAAAAGGGCCTCTAAACTGCTTCAGTAGATTAGGTCTTTGTTTCCCAGGATGAAAAAGGAGCTGTGTGCACGCAGCTGAGGACTGAATTTTTGAAGTCACTTTGCCTTCCTTCTAACATTACTTCAGGGACTTAAAATTCATTCCTCCTCACCACCACAAATTCTACTTTCCCAGTTTTAGCTTTCTCTCCTCCCCTCGTTAGCACTTAGTGAGCATGGATAGAGTCTAATGCCAGCTGTGCAGCCCATAACTTGCTCTGCAATGTCTATATATTCTTTAGCTTGTATTTTGCAAGAGAGGAACTGCAGAAGAGCTTTCCCCCTTTCCAGCTGTAAGGGTTACTCAGCAAGGGCATGGCAAAGCCAGCATGCCCCCTTTGCTTCTCCATCACCAAATTCTCTACAAGCCCATGCTGAGGCCCTGTCAAAGAGCTCAAGAGGAAAGGGAGGAGGCAGAACTGAATTAACTCCTCACACACATCACTGTTCTTTTGAATTTATTCAGCACTCAATTCCCAAGCTTTGGATGCAACCACTTCAGCCTTATCTATTGTCTCCTCCGCATCTCCAACATACCATACCATAAAAATAGTCCACACTGCTGCTCTTGATGCCTTAATCTCTCATTCCCATCAGATCTCATGCCACATAATTTCAGGATGAAGGCAAATACTAACATCATTGATCATAAATTGCAATTTCTCTGCCTCTCCTGAGGACCATATTTTATAACAGTCTTTTCTGCAGATCTTTAAGAATTACCAAAAACAGAAAAGCTGGTCTGCTAGAGTCTTTATACTGTAACCTAACCAAAAAATAATAAATAACATTAAAGAAAAATTTAAAAAAAAAAAAGGCAGGATAGAAAAAAAACCAACAACTCAGGTAACCACCAGAACACAGAATCTTAGCAGCCATAGGTTCACAACTGTCAAAAGAGACCAACCTCTCTCGATGGGACAGTGTAAATAGCACTTACCTGATAAGCACAAAACATGAGCTGTGAGGATGACATAGGTTGTTGTGGTTGAGGTGGGATTTTTAAATGATAAATGAACTCCTTGATTGTTTTCTCTCTTCTGATAGTTTTCAAAACAGAGACTGTACAATGGCAGGGAATAATTGAATTGTAAAGACAGAGGCACAGATGGATAACAACTCTGTCATTTGTTCCTGAAACTTCCTAAATGAAATTCACATCAAAATGTGAAAATCTGTAAAGCATCATTAATTTCAAGGGATCAGAATAAGATTTTAAGCAGAAACTATGAAATAGTTTGTTTGTACTCTTCTGATGTCTTTCCTATTTCATCTAATTAACAATAAAACAGATGTCCCGTGACAAAAATCAGCTTTTTCATCCAATAACACTCTGACAGTCTAAAAATGCCAATGACTTCACATATGTAAGTTAAATGTCACTGGAGACAGTTGATGCAACTTTGAGATAAAAGCAGAGTGAATATTAACATTGGCTAACTAGCTACAAGGGTGCAAAAACCCTACTGTCAGCCCTTCAAAGTTACAGATCTCTAGTGCAGTGATTTTTCTGGACTAACTAAGCCTGTTCACAGTTTTTAACATGTCACCTTACAACACTCAAACTGGTAAGTTGCAAATCTTAATACATGTAAAGTACTCAAAGCTCTTTAAAAGGCTCATGTTCTGAAGTAAAAGTGGTCCATATTTGTTGCTGCTTGTTTGTAAGAGCCAGGAATAAAGGAAGATTAAGCTTCAATGTATAAAAATAAACCAGTAATATAACAGCAAAGAGGACCCAAACTCCATTTACATAAACATGGGAAAACTCACAGCATGGCTATGCACTTGCAGTACAGGGCGAATATTCCAGCAGCATGAACATTCACTCTTAATTATACACTGGCAGTCTATATCCAGTGCTAATTTACCACATCCCCACCTCTGGGTGGTGCAAAGGTAGTTCATATGCAGGTTGCCATCAAAGACAGGCTGTTCTCAGGGCAAGGAATTATTGTTGAGGTACCCAGCACTGGTAAGGCCACAGCTTCAGTACTGTGCTCAGTTTTGGGCACCACAGTAGGAAAAAAAAAAAAAAAAAAAAATACATTGAGGCATTGAGGTACTGGAGCAAGTTCAGAGAAGGGCAATGAAGCTGGTAAAAGGTCTGGAGAAGAGAAGGCTGAGAGGAGACGACCTCACTCTCTACAGCTGCCTGAAGGGAGGTTGCAGGGAGGTGGGTGTTGGTCTCTTCTCCCAGGTAACTAGCAATAGAACAAGAGGAAATGGTCTTAAGTCACATCAGGAGAGATCTAGGTGGGATATTAGTGAAAATTTTTATACCAAGAGTGTAGTTAGACCTTGGAACAGGCTGCCCAGAGAGGGTGGAATCACCATCCCTGCAGGTGTTCAAAAAGCATGTAATTGTGGCACTTCAGGACATGGTTGGGTGGTCCTAATATTCAGTAGCTGGGTGGACTACATGATCATGGAGGTCATTTCCAACCTCGATGATTCTATGAATTTCACAGGGAGGAAAGTGGTCGAGACTGCTTTGGATGGAGATGACTATTTTAGAAATACTCACAGCCTGGAGTTTAAGAATGCCTGCTCCTCATATGTGCCCTCAGAAGAAATGAAGCATGATTTTGGCCTTCAGAAGATACCCTTTAGAACAATACAGTTATTCTGAAGATACTACAGCTCTTTATGAAATGTGATATACAATACTCAGAGCAACTCTGGTGAAGTTAGCCACAGGAATTCCTGGCTCTCTCAATTGATGCAGTTGTGTGATTGACAGAAACTCCCAAAAGCAGCATTCAATTAAGTATAATTTTGATTCTCATAAGACAGGTCTGCCTTTGTTGTAACACTGAAATCAGTTCCAGAACAGATAAAATAGATTTTAAATAATGTAATCCATAAATGCCACCAATAATGCTGCCACATTCTGCAGGTCGGTTTTGTCCAAAATTGAAATATAAATCTCAAGTTATAGGATACTATGGGGCAGATTTTCAAGGCTTTTAGGTACCCAAAAGTGCAAAGACTCCCAGGGACTGAAGGGCAGTTGAAGGTTAGACAATACACAAGCGCTGCCTCATTAAGGTCCAGAGACAACCGGTTGTGGCTTTAAACACAGTCTCTGCTGCTCTCTAGTGGCCCAATACTCACTCGCTGAGCACAACGGGTTGGAAAGTGGAACTAGTTTATTTCAATAGCATCCCAGCCTCAATTAGGAAGCTATTAAATGTTAACAACTTAGAATAAGAGAAGCCTACGCATTTCTATTTCCATGGCACCTTGAGTTAGGGAATTTATGTTTCTATCTCTTTTCCTACTTTGTAGTGTTTGCCATAAATTAGAGCTATGCTAAACCCTTTTTAGAGGTCACCAAACTCTTGAAGGAGAATTTGAAGGATGTTCCCAGTTTACATCGCATCACAAGCTAATAACACTTTCTGGGCATTAGAAGGGAATCCACTCCAGTCCCTCATAAGGGGAGCGAATAGCTCAGCATGCTCACGAATGGGCAAAAAGCCTCTACCAACTACACAGACATTTGGCACTGGAGAGGGTTTCTATTTTTAGCTGAGTTTCCAAATGCTCTGAGCAACCTGCTACAGTGGGAGGTGTCCCTGCCATTGGCAGGGGGGTTGGAACTAGATGATCTTTAAGGTCCCTTCCAACCCTGACAAGTCGATGATTCCATGCTTTATGCAATCACATTACATGCATGTGTTGTGTTCTGTCCTCTGCACTGCTCTCACTGCTCTGCCTAAATAGCCTCCTGACCTACAGGAGTGCACAGGAACTCTGTTCATTTCACAGGTCAGATAGGAGACAGTCCCTGGAAGCACCCACTCTGACCATAAAGCTTCCAAACAGCATCAAGACCTGCACATAAGGGCAAAGGCTTTATTGCTAACTCCTCCTTTTTTCTGTGTTGCAATAACCAAGTGCAGTCAATACAGTTCCCAGCAAGGTTCTTCAGTTCACTGCATGCTTCAGTCTACAATCCATACTGGTACAAAACAAATCATTTTTTTAAAAGCCCTAAGAATCAAACTTACCAGTCTGTTTAGGAAGCCCATTATGCCACAGCTACAGAGAGTAAGATACATGCTTTACCTCAAAGCAAGCAGAGGGAGAAAGCAAATGGGTCAGCAAGAGAACGGAGTGAGATACGTCAAGAAGGGGGGGTGAGATACATCAAGAGGGGCAAGGCTTTGCCAGTAGCTGCCCAGCAGGAGGCAGGGATCCCACCTCAGTCTGAGTCTGTGTTAGCCTAGACATGCACAGGCCTACAGAAACCATCCCTTCCAAAGCACTGTGAATTTAGTACACAGGAAATGGGAGACAAGAAGAAAGTGTATGACTTGCTGTCAAGTATAAAGTCAAGATTGGATCTGAGGTCATCAGATGATTGCAGGTCAGTTTAAAATTTGTAGCATATTTGTTTTTACCTAAGTTAGGTAAGGACTGGTGAGAAAATGCAGAAATAGGCCTTTTTATTTAAATTCCCTTTCATACTGCGTTAATAAAGGCATTGCATAACAGTCTCAGCTGCTCTTCCCCTAGTAGCTGCAATTTTCTCCATCAATTCCTAGTGCCTTTTTTTTAATCTTTAGGCTCAGGGCAACATTTTTTTCACCCTGATTTCCTTACAAATATTTGGGGCTTGCTCCTGCATTCCTTGAAGTCAGTGAAAATCCTGAATGAGCAAGGAATGCAGAACCAAACCACAGAGTAATTTATGTTTTCTGTTTTACTTACTTTGAAAGTCCCTGCAGACATATCACTGTTTATTACTGGAATAAAACATTTCTAATTCACTCAAGTGAGTTAATGACTGAGAAACCTCCTGGCTATTACCAAACCAGCAAAACATAAATGATTACCATATTATTTTCTAAAAAGCAAAGCTAGTATAAGCTTTTTTCTCTTGTTAAGTACACCTGTATTTGATTATTTGTTACAGTGCTTTACTGCTGCATAGAAGAGTTTCTGTAGCACACAAAGTCTCAACAGTGTGCAAGGCTGGAAGAGATCTATACCTCTTCAACCTTAAAAACACCAGGAGAAGCCATCATCTTGGGGTGCATATGAGCTGTGGAAGTTACCACAACTGAGATTAATGAAACCCCACTAACAGTCTTCCCTTTTTGCTTGTATTTCAAACAGCTCAGTCAACAGCAGCTATTCAGCGAGGCCCTGACTTCAAGCACATGTGTTTAAGGAGGTTTATCCTTCCCAGGTCAGTTTTATTTACCTGCTATGCATGGTCATAGTATCAAGTTATGAGCTGACTTAGGGACTGTTTGTTGGTTTTTCCTACCCTAACACCTACTCAGCACAAGGGACCCTTATTGCTGCAGGTGCACCTGGGTGCGCCTCTAACACAAATAAAGAGTCCTTTAATTTCGGTGCAGTTACTCCCCGTTTACAGTGGTGCGGGGGCGAAACACACGCAGGATGCAGGGCTGTGCTGGCTCCACACAAATCACGGGAGCAGGAATACCTGAAGGACCTGACCGGTTTTGACCACACAGTGGCAGCAGAATCAAGACACTACTCAGACAAGTCCTGTAACAAACATGTCACAGGAGCAAACTGCCACTAGCTCTTTTGGAAGAAAAAAAAAAAAAAAAAAGAGAAGAGGGAAATAGTGCTATGAAGAACACAATAGATAAGATGCATCACTGATAGCAATAGGGAATTTCACAAAGTTCCAGCCTTCAATTCACGAGTTGCAGCTTGAGACATACAACACACAGATAATTCATTTTGCTGTAATGACCCAGCCTATGTTTTGAGCCTAACTGGAAGGTCTACCAAAGCATAAGCTCTGCCAGGGGCTCATAAGAGCACCCCAGAAAGGGTGAAGAAAATAAAATTAGGTTCCTTACCTCACAAGCTACTGTAAACACAGGCAAAGGCAAATCCTGTCATCATTGTACTGGAAAACTTCAAGAAACTTGCTAGAGCAAGTTTGCTTGCTGACCCACTTAATGGCACATGGCTCTTGCAACTTAATGGGAGCTTTGCTCAATCAACAAAAGCAAAGTAATTTAAAAATTAACAACAAGCACAGGCAGAGGTCTTGCTCTGATTCCCACCTAGATGAGTACTTCAGGAACAACTGTCTCAGTGTCCAAGATGTTTCTATTTACGCCACATAGATGCGGTGGAACAACAAATTGGCTTGGAATCACAAAGTTTCAAGGGCAGCCATGTCTCATTCCTAGCTGTCATCAGAAGACAGACAGAATAGAACCTCTTCTCTACCATCAGACAGATAGTCCTCTACAGAGGAGGGATATCCCATGATAGCCTGGAGTCTGTCCAAAGATCTTAACCCAAGGCAGCAGCAGATCTCAGCCACTGTACAACAGGAAAAGTTCACGTAGCTTAGAGGCTGCATGGCCCATACTGCACAGCATCCTCTGGTCAAAACATCCAGTGCAAGAGTCTTACAATATTCAAATGGAGCAAGCAAGAGGCAGTGGGGGAAAACAAACACCAGATGGAATGGAGGAGCAGGGTGGGGAAGAAGAAAAGACCTCTGTGGTCTGCAGCATACACAAAGCCTCTTTGAGGAAATGGGGTGAATGGCAGGGGTGGGAAGGAGGGGCAAGATAAGACATGGGGAATTTTCCCCTCTTGTTTCAGAGCCTTGCAGGGACCCTGCTCCAAAGCCAGCACTGCCCATCTCTGCACACCCCTGCTGAGCTGTTCTAACTCCCTCCAGGACAGACTTTGGGCTAACAGCTTGCAGCACTCGGAAGAGCCTCGCCAAGAAAACTGCCATGGAGCAGGCAACACTGCACACGAACCAGCAGAGAACAGCACATCACCTACAGCAATTAGGAAGGGAAGTTGGGGTTTCTGGAGCTTCACTGCACAAGAGAGCAAAAAAATCTCATACATTAATTAGCTGCCCTCCTCCAAACCAAGCACAAGGCTGCAGCCAGGTGTGAGACAAGAAACGATGAAACAGTAAGGGCAAAGTGAATCATCCACAGCATTGTACAAGCTTATCAGGGATGAATGTGTGCAAACTTCGAGGAGGAGAGCAGCATATATGCACTATGAACATTTTTCAGTTGGCTGTGACCATTTAACTGAACAGAGAGTCATCTGCCTTAATCATTACTATTAAATTTATTATTCATTAACAACTTGAATTATTTAAAACTGTGAATTCTGGAAGCCAGCATGAGAAACTGGCTGTTCTTAGTTTCTGATAGTTGGCAAGAGCCTGTTTTCTGGTACTGCCAACCTGGATTCCTCAACAAGTTAGATGTGGTCTTGGTCTGCTTTAAACAAAACATTTTAATTACTGTGTCATTCCCTTCATTTTATTGAGCCTTCATGGTTGATAACTTCATTTCTTTCTCCTCAACCAGATGGTGAAAAGTTTGCTTAGAGGCAAAATCTGAGGGTGTCATGGAATACCTGGACTCCAAGAGTATGATCTTGCAAAACTCCTTTCGGTCCTACAAGACATCCAGTAAGTCACTTGCATTGGCCAATTCCCACAGTTCACATTCCTCTCTTTCGAACTCTGTACATGAGGAAAGTTGGGGCTGAGGACTCAGGACTTCACCTGTGCCCCAGGTGGCTCCCCCTGAGCCTACAGGAGCTCTTTGAACAGGAAGTTTAATCAAAGACTTCCAAGTTGTAATCAGGTGCCCAAACCTCAGCACCACTTTCTTCTGCATTTGTTTGCAAGAGGGACACCTCTTAACCTCTGTGCTTCCACTAACAACACTTGAACAACAGCTCAGCAGGCACTTCTAAAGTTTTAGACATGATTATTAAAACAAAGAGGATTAGGAGAAACTACCACTATTACAAACCCAGTCTCCTGTGTTCTCCTAATCATCTCTTAGACACCCTCAGGAGAGAGGCTGCTTCCTGAGCCCTTTCAAGCATCCTGCACTGCTGCTTGGTAACTAAATCTCAGGAAAACAGCATGCTGAAGAAACAGTGCTTAGTGAGAATTTTATTTTTTTTTTCAAAAGGATTTTAATGGCAGTTAGGTAGAAGACACCTTGAAAAGTGCATCACATGCTGTCACAGAAATCTGCTACCTAACCTAGGGAGAAAAGCTGAAGGTTTAAGAGACAGAGCAAAGGACAGTGTTACTGAAGAGATTCTATTAAATACCTATGTGCTAATTAAAGTACAAACTAAGGGGAGGAGAAAATAGTATTACTACAAGAGGACCCAAAAAGAAAAAAAAAGAAATAATCCTTTCTTTCAGTCAGATTACAAACTGTTCCTTAAAAGCTTTGTCCCAAACATACTCTTCCAGATAGAATATTTTCATGACAGTGATATTTTAAAACAAAATCCTAAACACTGGATAACAACTATAATATCAAAAGCAAAGAAATGAAGCAAGGTCTGAACTACAATGTCCTCAAAAATTCTGAGGTTCTGGTTTCGTTGAGCCTCACTCCTATAGAACTGTGAAATATCTGAAGATATTATAAAGGAGGCTTATAAGAAAGAGGGGAATGTTTTTAACCTAAAAGAGGTTAGCTTCAGACTAGAGAAAAGGAAGAGGGTGGTGAGACAGTGAAACAGGTTGCCCCGAGAGATTTTAAATGTTTCTGTGGATGGATCATCTAAGGTCAGGTTGGACAGAGCTCTGAGCAACCTTATGTTGCTCAACCAATGTCTCTGCTCATTGCATGGGTATTGGACAAGATGACCTTTAAAAGTCCCTTCCAACCCAAACTATGCTATAATTCTATCATTTTTATCTTATTTCAGTCTTCTTTAGATGGTATTTTCCAAGATTGCATTTTCTTATTTCTGCAGGTCTTTCTTAAGGGGCAAAAAAAGAAAAGTATTTCTAAAGACAATACAGAAAATTACTTCTTAAAACAACAGCAGTATAATCAAAAGATGGCGATAAACAAATGATTTGAGATTATTTTCAAATTTAACTTCATTTAGAATAGGTAATTGATAGGGAATAGATAAGACAAATACCTTAATTTTATACTATTCAAGGCCACATGGATTTTTCTAATTATCAGTAGATAACCCTGAGACATATATTATGAGGCCTGCCCAAACTGTTATTTTTTCTCAATGAGAAATTCCACAAAATTACCCAGCTTTCATTTTGACAGAGCTCCAGTTAATACGATGAAATGTAATGTGTATATTGTGCATTCCTTTCACAACTCCTTGTTTATTTACTGGGGTGCACTTCTAGGAGGATAAGGAACCCACAGGCTCATGCTCACATAAACCTTTTGGTGTAAAAGATGGATGAAAGGTGTGAGAAAACTAACAATAGTGACTTTTTCTGTGATTCTCAGGTCTTCTTTGAGGCCAGTAAAATACATGAGATGTCCCAGGACTGCTTAAAAAAAAAAGTTTCTGAACTCTATTTTTCTTAACTGCAATTACTTTGCTCTTGACTAGCAATTCCACTGTACTGAAATGACTATGGTATCAGTCTTTCCATACTCAAGCAGCGTATATACTATGCTAGTACTCACCTGCTTTTCAACATCAGTATGAAGCAAATTTCAAGCAAAGCTCAAACTTGTTATTACTGTATTTTGGGGGAATGCTTGGAGCTGTCCAAGACACACCAAAAAAAGCAGTCCTGTACTGTATAGACTGCAAAAATATTCAAAGATATGGGAAATGCATCAGCCTGAAAGCCACCGAGACCATTCACATGCATAAAACACCACAGACAGCAGTTCACAAGCTCAGATCTATCATATTGCCTTTGGTATTGCAAGTTTAAAATTGGATCTCAGATACAGAGCCACGTGGTCTACTACCTGATTTCATATCTTACCTTCGCAGTGTGGATTTCACAGAGCTAGTTCACGTGTTTATTTTGGCCTTTATGTCCCATTCTAATCTTACATATGTATTGTTATCTTTCTAATCTATGCAAAACAAACTTCATCACAAAACATCCACTTCTCATTGATCTCTTGAGAATAAGCTTGCCATCATCAGCACTATGCTAAATTATCCTCAACTTGAAATCTGAAAATTGTCAGCATGCATGACAAAGTACGAGTGAGATGCTGGGTTCGAAAATTTAATTGGTAAAGAAACTACAAATGGTAAATTAATGCACAGGGGTAAAATGGATATACAGAAATGTGTGTACATTGACATACATCAGTATGTATACATACACAGACTACTGGCATTGATTCAGCCAGGGCTATTCACACATGGTTGCAAGGATCTGTGAATTTACCATTTGGTTACAAAATTTCTCAGAAATACAGTACGTAAAGAAATGGGCAATATCCCATCTGTGTTTCAGCAGTTTTCACAGAAGAACTTAAAATAAATATAAGCAATATAATTTAATATGGTTAGAGTCTGTTACCAGGCTTGTCTTATCTCTGATTCAGTAAGTGTTTCTGACATTGCTTAAAAGTATTAAATCAACAGCATGCCAATGGCATCCCAAAACCTCACCTGCTCTTCTGTATGCCCGCTGTCCTGGCCGCCATCAAATAGCCCCACTGTGCTTCTACAACGCTGTAAAGAAATCATGCATGAGGTTAAACAAAATTGCTTAAGAGAAGCTAGAAGTGAAGCAACACACGTGAATAAATCAGACACTCACAAAGAGAGGGAGTGGGGTCTTCAGGCTGAAAAGGCTGATTTAATAATCCAAGTAGAAATTTATCTTTGGGCAAGAGGCCCTTGAGGGAGCAGGAGGCCCAGGACCGCCTCACCGCCATGTTGTTTCACTCGGGACATGGGGAACAGCCAAATGAAGCTGCTACCTCAGCTGTGGTGCTCCAGGCAGTCCTGCAAGACACAGAGCAGAAGGTGTGGGTATAGCTCAGCCTTGGGACCAGGGGATGAGCTGCTGGATCGGGAATGAAGCACAGCAAGGCTGCTGGGAGACCTATGGCTGACCTCTGTGCAACAGGGATCCCAGCCAGGTGCAGCCGAGCAGGATCTTACTGCGAGCAGACAGCCGGGCAGGGAGGAGAAACATGCACCCTTCAAAAAGAAAACCTCCCTCCAAGGCAGATGGAGACAAACCTGTCACCCATATGTTCAAATGGTCCTGTCACGAGGGCTGTTGACTGCGTCTGGACCCATGGCTGCCCCTCAGCTCGCTGAGGGGAAGCAGGAGCCCATGCTGTGCCCCACAGCACTGCCTCACGCAGCCCTGCCTGTGGGCCCTGCCGAGGCCATGGCTAGAGCCCTGCTCCAGGTTGTCTTTGCCCCTTGTTCTCAGAGGCAGTGCCATGGGATTTTTAAAGGCTGGCAGGGTCAAGGCTTGGCCTTCACCTTGTCCAAAACACAGCATCTCCCAAGATCCACACTGGCTGCTCACAAATCCACCTCCCGGTGTGCTGGCACCAATGGGCCATCAACCTGACTGGGCCAAGCTGGGCCCTCTGGCAAGGCAAGGGTCTGCAGAGGGGCTGTCTGTGCCCCAGCTGACACCCCACCACCACCCTCAGTGAACCACCTGATGCCATTTTTCCCTCCTTTCTCTTCAGAAACAACCTCTGCAGCTGGAGCTGGTACACTGTAGCTTCTCACATCTCCTGCCTCGTAGCCGTGCTTCACAAAAGCAAATCTCATCACAATCTCAACCTAGGGAAAGAAAATGTCAGCCTTTTCCCTTCTCTCCTCCCCAGTGTCTAGAAATATAGCATAAAACTCTACAAAATAACCACCAGGTGTTATTTTGATTTAACTGGTGTTAAATAAACACCAGTGGTCTCCTAAGAGTAAAATGTCAAAGCACTTCTAGACATTACACTGGGCCATCAAGTCTTCTAAAAGTTCAAATATTACATTAGGTGGCATGGAGAAAATTATAATATTTGAAAGACTAGGGCTAGGCCTAATTGTAGGACCCTGTTCCCATAAAAAAATTTAAAGCATTTCACCCTTTAATTGTACAGGGTGTGACCAAAATTATTAAACATTATATTTTCATGTGACAACTGGTAAATCAATTGTTTGGGACTTTTTTCATGTTTCATCATGGGTGCTGGTGGTTTGGTTTTATCTTCAGTCAATTCTCCCTCACATTTCCTCCTTCGCATAATTTTATGAGATGCTTGTCCCTCTAACATCATGCACAGGATTGTTTGAATAAGACAGCAATTGTTCTGCATTCTCTTGCCACTGAACAAACTCCACCTTCAACTTGTACATTGCATTCCAAAAGAAAAATCCTACTTTAAACATCAGCGACACACGACGGAGCCACATCTTTCTTACTTGTCTTCTGATAGTTCTGTAGTGTTGACTGTTAAAACATCACTCTGGTGCTGGCAATCTCATGTTGCCACTGTGTGCTTCTCATTTCTTTCAGGCTACAAAAATAAGATAGGTTTGCTGGACTGACAACAGAATTTTTCCACTTCCAACAACAAGAATGTCTTTGTTGTTCATTAAATGCTGTTCTACAAATACTGGCCAATCTTATTTCTGTAACATTAATGTTAGAAGCCTGTAGGATTTTGCAGATTATGTAAAAAGATATTTTGTATTTTTGTACTCCACCACTCCATCCTGTTAAGTCTATTGATTTAATAAAACAAGCCACCTAATTTTTTAATTTTTTTTTTCCCCTATAATCACAGTGAGCTATGCCAGGGGGAATAGCCATTTTCACTGCAAGTTCTCTAGGCAGGGAAGAACTTATAATTCATTTTCTGCCTAAGGAGTTCTCTAAGGAGAAGATTTTTACTACTTCATCTTGTTTGCTCTGCTGGTTGATTGGCATGTATCTCTGTATATAACTATATCCATGGCACAATGTTATAATAGCAAGGAAAACAAAATTATTACCTCTGCCTGACATTTCATCAGCAGTACTTGGGAAATATCATCCCTGAAAAACACAGAACAGGGGGTTACAATTAACACTAAGAAGTGTTAATTAGACAGAGCTGGAATGACTTATTATAAAGCAGAGGGTATTTTACTTTTCCATGTCTCACAACAGTATAGCTTCCTGAGAGAAGTCAGGGACTCTGCTCATGTAGCTGGAAGTGAGGAAATCTATAGCCCCTTGTTGCTGTACTTTATCAGTGAACAAGTCCTTATTAACAAGCATATTCTTTGGCACATGTTAGTATATATTCAGAATGTAGGGTCTCTTTTGCCATTGTTAGAGCTCTGCTCTAAACTCCGAGGAATTTGACACATTTTAATGAATGAAGAGAGTGTCCAGGAGAGCTTTCCTGCAACAGAGATTGCACGCTTAATTAGGACCCTTATTAAAAATAAATAAGTAGTACAAAAGTCAGCAATTCAAACCTTATGTGTCTCATACTCAAACTGGAGGCAGTCAATATTAGTAGGCCCTTTTTAAAAATATATAAATATATAAATTGTTTGGAATAGCTCAAGGTCACACAATGTTGGTAAATCAGCTGCAGGATTTAGTACACAAACCAAGTCTTTGGAGACCCATGTGCAGTTTTCACGACAAAACCTCACAGCTTCCTTCATTTACAAGGTCCCAGTGCTCCTCTACAACAGCAATATCTCATTCTTATTCCAGGAGAACAATCCAGTGAAACTTAAACAAACCAACCTGCAAAGATAATGGATAGATGTACTTTTCAGAAGACTTGATACAAGAAGTTAATATGCTTTAATTTAAGCATAGCACACTCAGCTGAAGCATCAGTTATACCCATTTCAAGAAACATTTCATTTTCAGATTAATCTCAGCGCAGATCAGGAAGGAGCTCACCCACTGAGTGCCAGCAGCATGTTGCTACCACAGGAAGCACTTCAGCACTGTGCATCCTTCAAGACAATATTCTGTGCTCGAGTTTGTGATGAAACAAAAGGCAGCTCTTGTCTGAGTTAATCCAGAATCTATGATCTTAACACCCAAAAAGCCTCACACCAGAAATTAAACGGAAGAGGAAGAGACTACATCATTGTCATTTGTGGCAAAAATAAACCAAATTAACACCATATAAACAGTAATATTTTTGTTGTTATAGTTGCCCATAAAGCCCTCAAAAGCTTTAAGAATAACTACAACCTGTTCTTTCCCAAAATAAGGAACAATACTCAAACCAAAGAACAAAGCAGTCAAAAAGTCATATGTATGAAGAATTTTTAAAAAAATGAAAAAAAAAGAAAAGACAAGAAAATAAAAGGAAAAAAAAAAAAAAAGACATTAAAAAGCACAACAGTAGACCAGAAGGGTAAAATTGCAAATATTTCAAGTTTAGCATATGATCTGAGGCTGTGTCTAAAATAAATTTTTTAAAAAGTGTTCCTAGGGATAATACTTTCAGGCACATTTCATTTCTGTTATAACAAAGTTAATCCTTGGATTGGGGGAGCATGAGTATCAATTAAAGATTCATGATACCATAAGCATGTGCAAAACAATAGACAGTAAACAAAGATGGTTCTGTGAAAAACATTTACTGAAAAATCACCAACAAGATCCTTTTTGATGTTGCATTTTGGGTTCCAGATGGCTAGGAGGGAGTTCCAGCAGGCAATTTCTTAATGAGAGTGCCTCTGCCCAGTATCATCAGCATCCATCAGATGCAGCATCTACCCTGCTGAGGCATCCAGGAAAACCAGACATTTTTAACAGTGACTTCATCAGGTTGGTCTTAGCTTTTTACAGTTTATGGAACAAGATTTGCTGTTGCTCAGTTCAGCCCATCTAATCAGGACTAACTCTCCTCAGACATTTCACTGATGAGGAATAAACACAGAAGACACCGCTTCTTCAGATAACCTTAGCTACCTGGTTGGCACTGCTTTTGAGAGCACACCTATTGCTCCTTACCTCCATCATCCCAGACTTGTAGCTCATAGGGACATTTCCCACTTGAGAGCCAAGTACACCATTTTGCCAGCCCTGCTTTATGGTTAGGAACAAACCATCAAGCCAAGCATGTTTACGTCCTCATCTCCCAGGTTTCAAGCTCTTTCCAGACCAAAGTTGTACATATTCTTGCTTATCAAGTTAAAGCAAGTCCTTCTTTTGGTGACCACAGTACTAGACACTAAAAAATAGCTGAGCCCTCTCCCAGGAGGGAAATTAGGAAGCCAAAGTAAAAGATGCACAGGATCCCAGTGGGCTAGTTAACATACATTTCAGCCTGGCATCAGAATCCATAGGCACTTTCATGTAACACTTAAGAAATAACTCAACAATGACGAACCATATCATAATGCCTTTGCCAGCTTATCCAAGTGTCTGCCATAGGTGTGGAGTTCATTCTGAATATTATCACACTCCTAATAAATTAGAGCTAACTCATTTCTCTGGTGTATTTTAGGCAATAGATTATACTTGCAAACCACGTGATGAACTTTCCCACAAATCTACTTATACTACTATGTACACTATAAGCAGTCTACAGCTACTTATGTTCCAAGACATTTTCCAGTGGATCTGAAAAAAAAAATCAGCTAATAATGTTTTGGGATCTTTTGTAACCATTGAACAGGAAGACTATAACATAATGCTTGTAGAGAAGAAATCACGAAAAACACCTCTGTAATCTCTACTGGTCAAGGCAAGGCTTTCACAAAAAACAGTACGGATTTTAGTGAGGGGCTGCGGCCTTATTTTGCCTGCCAAATCTACTGGAGTTTTCTTACTCTTGGCCCCAGTGCATTAGGATTATTTTATCTGTTACAAATTAAAGCTACATAATATGGATAAAAAGAATTATTAGATAAATTATACATCCCCCAAGCAGGAAAAGCCAGGCATCTCATAGCTTCATTCTAGCACACTGATCTGAGCACTGCAATTTTAGTCCATCTTCTGTGTGCCTGATCATTTGCCATTTAGTCCTATTGAACAACTCCTTAATTAGATTCTCATACTAGTATAAGACACCTGACTCTCCCCTTTCAAAGTAAAGGCTCTTTAAATTAGAATCTCCACTATTTGCTCCATTCATTTGGTTGTAAATATCTATGGCTAACCTTTCAAGTAGGAGATTTAGAAAACGGAGGAAATCTATAGATTCTACCCAAGGTAAACCATGGGCTTCCCCACGCCTGAGAGGAAATCAATATCCCATATCCCCCTTACAAGAAAGTGAGGTAACATTTTGATACCTTTGTTCCCTATAAAGCTATTTCAGCAGTAAGTCCCTGCTGCACAAATCTGAGCTCATTCTGACTGCCTTCTCATGCTGCTATTGCTACTTTTGGTCAGAGGCTCACAGTCTCTGGGTCTAGCTCCCTTTAGCAGAGGTCATACCCTTCTCCCTCCCCTGACTTCAGGTCCTGCTGACCTTTAAGACCTTCCCTGGGTCTGCTGAATGGTTTACAGGGGCCCTGCCTTGCTGGCCCTGCCCCTGTCTTGTCAAATCTCTGTGAACATCTCCTACATTCTGGTCCAGGGCTAGTGTCCTATCTCACTTCCAAACATCTGATTTTGGCAACAACCTCAGCATTTTATGGCCAGCCAGTCTTGTTAAATCTCTCTGTAAACATAAACCCCAAGCAGACTTTTTTTATTTTATTTTATTTTTAAAGCCTTTGTAATTCATGCTTTCCATCTGCCTGTCAGACTACACAAAAAGATCCACTCTCTACTTTTGGGTTCCTTTCCATTTCCCTCTTCTTCCCAGGCACCTACTCTGCTGTCACAAGCCTACTCAAATTTGCACAGATCCTGCCTATCTATTACATTTGTCCATCTAAGTAGTTAACTACTTTCTGAAGATATGCACAGCAGAGTCATAATTATTGATGGACAGGGAGACTTCAGGCAACCTGTTTTCTATAGACTTCAGTATCTTTTTCTGAAATTAATCTTTGTGCTTCCCAATCATTTTTCATCTGTTCTGGTGGGAGAAGGAAAAAAAAAACCAAAACAAAACAAAACAAAAAACCACCACAACACTCAGCATAATACTTACAAGCTTCACAGCACATTACTAAGATCCAAAACAAGAAAGAAGGGAATGTAGAACAAGAAAAAACCCTCCCCAAATCCATACAAGCTGCAAGTATACACACCCTGAGAACATGCCAAAGGATTCATCCTCACCCACCCCCCCAGATCTACATTACAGAGATCATGTAGACAGAGCTTCTGCATGGTCAGGAATCAGATTATATTCCACAAATCACCATCTCTTACAGAAAAATAATACACAAATCACTATACAATAATCTTATGCTCTTCCACACCATTAGAACATGGCTG
>VWZY01005322.1:42820-60302 GCA_013399075.1 Chloroceryle aenea | reverse complement strand
ACCAGGCTGGTGAAGGGACTTGAGCACAAGTCCTATGAGGAGAGGCTGAGGGAGCTGGGGTTGTTTAGTCTGGAGAAGAGAAGGCTTAGAGGTGACCTCATCACTCTCTTCAACTACCTGAAGGGAAGTTATAGCCAGGTGGGGGTTGGCCTCTTCTCCCAGGCAACCAACAACAGGCCAAGGGGACATGGGCTTAAGCTCTGCCAGGGGAAGTTTAGGTTAGATGTTAGGAAGAAATTCTTTACCGAGAGGGTAATCAGGCATTGGAACGGCCTGCCCAGAGAGGTGGTGGATTCACCATCCCTGGAGGTTTTTAAAAAGAGATTGGACATGGCCCTTAGTGCCATGATATAGTAATTGGAGTTGGATCAGGGGTTGGACTCGATGATCTTGGAGGTCTTTTCCAACCCAATCTATTCTATGATTCTATGATTCTATAGTAGAATTAAATATTTGGCTGCACCTACAACTTCTGGTGTTGTTGACTTAAGGGTGTCCTTAAAATTATAAATGTAGGCAGCTGCTGAACTAAGTCCTCAATTAATTACCATGTGTTACCCCTGTTAACATGTTAAGAATTCAACGTGGAATAAAAAAGCTTTGCTGATTTTTAGTAACGGTGTAATTCAGAAGTTGCCTAGAAATTACAAAGGTGTGGCAGCACATCACGTCTGAATTTAAATGGATTGAACACCATAGTTAGACAGCTTCCAGACAAAATCTGGCTTCTTTTTGCTGGCTTGGGCTAAAGGAAATGACCCCACATCTCTCTGCAGCCTGCAGTACTCGGGTATCTCATTACAGCCTGCAGTTCACTTTCTTTTACCTGAGTTTGCTCCAAGTATTTCACACCAATATTCTCAATAGTAAAGGTTGACAAGGTAGCATGAATATTATCCCTTAGGTTTCGATCCTATTGTTTCAGACATCGTGGTGCTTGTTCAGAATTTCTGACCTCCTACTACATGTTAGTTTCAGAAATAATCTTTATGATAAAATGTATGAACTCCATCCATGGTCCTGGATTAGTGATAGGGTTGGCAGGTTAGTGATAATGATGTGGCTTTCAGCCATATGAGCTAATCTGTGACTTGCAGCGTGAAGAAGTTTGGACATTCCTATGGTGGCCAAATAACAGATATAACTAAATTTTAAAAGATAGGTTGAACACACAGTTAATTACTGTAAAATTAACATTGTTATTAAATATATTTTTTTCCACATCTCAACATATCTTGTTTGTTCATGATCCACTGAATGTCTAATCTAAATCCCTCACAAAAAGTGGAAAGACCTTTTGTCTTTAAATAAAATTGAATGTGGACCTGAAATATTTATTCTGTGCATTTGCTTCATTAATACAAAAAGTTTGCTCTTTTATGTGAAATCAACTACTATTCTTCTCAATGAAGGTAGAACCTCATTTTCTACATTGCTGATGAAAAAAGCAACAGTAATTTTTTATCCTGCTGTGTGATGAATCACACTTGCTCCCTGTTAATTTCTAAATGTACTTAACCAGCTTTTCCATACCAGTGCACAAAGAAACATAACTTAAATTTATTTATGAGCTGTATTTTTAGTAAGGTCAAAATCTAGTCACTAGTTAGGCTTGTTCTTGTTTATTGCTTGGCAATTTTTTTGTTTTCAGGTTGTGAATTTCTGGAATGACAAGCAGGCTTTGACATGTGAGCTTTCATTTGGCTTTATTTCAGCTATCCTTTAATAATTTATGGATGCCTTTCATATCAATAGTTGCTTTATGAGACCCTTTACCTTGCCTATATTACACATTTAATGAGTAGTGCATTCCATATTTAATAATTAGTTTTCATATTCAATTTGCAAGAAAACACAGAGTAATGATTAGAAGTCTACAGTACTTGAATATGATGTATTGTTATCTGCTTTGGTTGTGCCTCATACGTAGTCATAAATATGTTACAACACCAGCCAGTAAGCAACCCCAAGCACACTTTGTTGGGTCAGTCACAACACTCTTGTACTTAAGGTAGTGTTGAGTGAACATATTCCAGAAGGTCAGATATCTGTAATATCTGAGCTCTTAAGCATTTGGTTCATTCACAGTATTTCTATACTCCTGTGAAAATACTTAATCCCTCCCTACAGTTTTTACCTATCAGTAGCCCCTGCTATGAGCATTCCTCTCAGTAGCATATTCTACTCTAACTAAATGAAAATCAGTAATGCCATACTGACATTCCCTAGTGAGCATAATAAGGCCATCTTGTCTGAGGTTTTCCTTTAATTTCCTGCCATGGATTCTTCCTCTTGAAAGCCTGAGTGAACTTTTATGCAGTAGGCATGCCAGATATTTCTAAACCATTTAGTCCATATGATAGTTATCTTACTAAGGTAAGTTAGGACTCACTTGTGTTTTTGAATTATGGAAAATACTATTCCTTTAGAAAAAAATAGTTTTCATCTATGTAAGAAATGATTACCCTTCTGAGTGAAAGGGTTATTGAGATTGTAAGAAGCAAGGAAGATAACATGACCTGCTTATTGTACCGATTCACATGAGAGGCGTGCAAGGACATAAAACAACACAAAGAACTGCAGCATTTGTCCAACTGGCCTGCATTCTGACCAGGCACCGACTATTAGCATAATCCTAAAAATATATACTGTGAATAACCAAGTTCCTTGTTTCTGTTATGTAGCACCCAGTCTTGCTTAAGGAAGGGATGTCATGTTCACAAGCAACCCAGTGAAGCTTATCAGATGCTGCAAATAGTGCAGCCAGTCTGTGCTCATCATGTTGCTTTAGAAGGATTGACCTGGGAATGAATCAGTCATGAAAAATGATTTCATATATTTCATAATTAGGGCACTAGAAATTAGTGAGGGAAACAGAAGCAGTTGAAGCACATTTAAAATTAATCTCACAAGTTGTTTATTCACTTCTCAGGGTATAAACGGAGAAATCTGGAAAAAGATCAGTCTCCTCTCAAGTAACCACCCACACTGTCCCTCAATCTCTGTGCTATCACAACCTATTATTTCACTTCCCTTTGCTAGTGTCACTGTCTAAATATCATTTAAATATGTAAAGTGGCAAAAAAAATATTCAATAATTTACATCTGCCATTCTGGATAACCTCTCCAGTTTCCTGGTTAGATTACTTACAGTGACTGTAACACAACAAGCTAATCAGCTGTAATCGTCTAGCAGGCTTGCCCTGTGGTTGCACAGATCTGCTGCTGCTTATTGTTTCTCTTTGAAAACACAGTCTTTTCTCTCATGAAGAATTAAACTGATATTACAAAACAATGGATAAGAATAATGAGCTAAGTTCTGCAAACTAGAAACAAGAACTGAGGAACACTGACCATATTTCGGGTTAGTAATATTTTCATTTAATCCCAGGTTTTTGCTTTGGTTGTTTGGTGGTATTTTTTTTGTTTGTTCTGTTTGGGTTCCTCCCTCCCCCTCCCCCCCAGCTTCTTTTTTTCCCTGACAGAGCGTAATTCTAGGGAAGGATATGCACTTCGTTGCAAGGGGATGGTCTGGGAGAATAACAGAGCTGGAATTTGTGTTTAGAATGAAAGTCAGGAAAAAATATTTTTAAATATTAGTATCAAGACATGTAGCTGTTAAACTATAAAAATATTTTATAAATGCTTTTTATTTAGCTAGTTTATGACTAGGAAAATTGCACACAATTATTCACAAAAATGCACAAATGTTCACAAGCACTTCCTTCTTTTATTTTGGCAAGGGGGGAGTTGGGTTTGTTCTACATTAATGTTTCCAGTGTATTTTTGTTTCCAACAGTAAATCAATTCCTGAAGCATACAATCTTGGATATTTTCCCTAGTGTGCTTAAGCTGCAAGTCAGACTAGGACAGGAAACCACACTTAATCTTACTTGATAGTAACGATCTGTTCAGCAGAAAGGTCAAATGCCTACTAGATCTATAATAACCTTTCCCCCTTCAACAAGACATTGCTAACTACAGGCCAGACAGTCTCACCTGTGTGCCTGGCAAGATCCTGGAGCAGATCCTCCTGAAGACTCTGCTAGGGTACATGGAAATAAGAAGGTGGTTGGTGGCAACCAACATGGCTTCACCAAGGGCAAATCCTGCCTGACAAACTTGGTGGCTTTTTATGATGGTGTCACAGCACCAGTGGACAAGGGAAGAGCAAATGATGTCATCTTCCCAGACTTGTGCAAAGTGTTTGACACAATCCCAAATGTCATCCTGGTCTTTAAAATTGGAGGAACATGGCTTTGATGGATGGACCACTCAGTGGGTAAGGAATTGGCTAGATGGCCACTCTCAAAGATCAACAGCTCAATGTTGAAATGAAGACCTGTGACAAGTGGAATCCTTCAGAGATTGTTACTGGGACCTGTGCTATTTAACATCTTTGTCAGTGATCNGTTGGAAAGAGACAATCTTTAAGGTCTGTTCCAACTCAAGCCATTCTATGTTTCTATGATAATAAATCAATTAAGGAATGTTGCAGAATTGACCAAAACTTACAAGTGTTGATTCACATCTTGTTCAGAAGTTCCCATTGCATTGAATAGATACTCTTCCTCTCTGGCGCACCTTGTCCATAATAACTCTGTTTTCAAATGAATCACCTGTCTCAGCTGATATATATGTATACATAGATACACACATATATATATGCATATAAGTATGTGTTTATGCACATACATATGTGCATATATACACATGTGTATCTGTATATATACACACAAACACATACAAGTAATTACAGATGTATCTATCAGAACACTTACAAAACTGCTGTATATAAGACATAAATTACAAGTGTAATAGACTCATATAACCAAGAAATACCCCTCAGACCATGACTCCAAATTTGTAAATTTGTTAACAAATGTTTATTATCCTCTTGTATGCTTACTGCTTGTTCCATTTTGATGTAAATCTAACAAATATTATTCGGACATTTCTCAGATTATGAGGGAAAAGCTGGGAAACAAACAAACCAACCCACAAAGGAAAGTTATATGTGAAACTGCCTGTGCTCAAAGCAGCTATGAGAGTAGTGTGCTATGGATGACTCATGCCACTTTGGCATTATCCTGTATTGTTTTCCTCTGGCTCACACCTCTGTAATTGTATAAAATGTAAATAGAGGAAGAAAAGAGACTGTATGATCAGTGGTTGAAATGCATGGAGGTCAAAGTACATATCTTTCCCTCTGTTTTAGCTATAAAATAGGTTTTAGGTAGAAAATAGGCTTTATCATACATCCTCAGAAAAGTGTTCTGATCATCAGGCTATAGGATGTTTGGAAATAGGCTGTTTTCTGTCTAATTTAATATTCATGAGATCAGTTTTAGATATCCCATCAGGAATGAATGCCTTAAACCACTTCCATTCTGAACTTCTTACTCAGCTATTTTTATATTAGACATCTGATAAAATATTCAGTATCATCAAACTCACTGGAAGAGTGTCATAATACCACACAAGTGAAGTTCCCTGGAAGGAAAGACATCACAAGCTGTTCTTTGCATTCTCTGTCTCTGCTGAAGAGCACAGATTTGTGGTCAGGGCTCCCTGACCCTGGTGAAGATGGTCACCTGAGGATCAGGTGTTTTGTGCCATGAGAGGAAAGCAATTTGATTATTGTAAAATAAATATAATTTGACCTTTGAAGGACTGTGGTGTGGCATTTAAGGCTTACTCCTTTAAGAATTACATTATAAAAATTTTAGAACCATAAGAGTGCTATGAAAAAAACTTAATTGGAAAAATATATGAATTGTCCTAGCATTTTTGCTCATTGAAGTCTACAGGGTATGTATACTTATAAGTGTATGAAATATGCAACATAAATATTGGCACTGCATAAATTAGGATTCTGTCATCTGTGTCTAAGTGTCTAGACCAGGTATCCTGTTCAGTTCAGCAGTAGGTCAGCTGTTACAATTTACCAACTACTATATAAACATTTGGAGTTTGGATTGATTTCAAAAATAGTAATGTCGTTTGCTTTTCTAGTCTGGAAAATGACCCATTACCTCTTCATCTATAGTATTTAAACAAAAAACTATTTTCATCTATAAGCTTGAAGATGATTGGTTATTTCTGTAACTGTTGTTATAAATAATAATGCACTGTTTTAGAGTACAGGATTAACAATCAGGTTTGTTAACTTCTAACCCTGTTCCTTTCAATCATTTGTTGTATTATTCCACGTAAATCACTTCACATCTTTCCAAATGCATTCCACATCTTTAACTACTTTTCAGATTACAATACCGGTATTTGTAAAAGCACTTGATATTTTTTTGATTAGTAGCATTGTAAGAAACAAAAGCTCTTTCTAGATATGAGAAAATTCAGATGTAATACTGAATATAAATGTATTGGATCCACCTGCCCTATATGAATAATTTGTACTCTTTCATTTTCTTGGATATGACACAATAATTAAAAAAAAATTGTTACTTAATTTACTTTGACTATACAATCTTGAAGATTTTTACTCTTTGTCATTGAGCTTTTAACTTTTAATTGGTGTCAGTGGAATTCCATATTCCAGATTAAGGGGCAAAAGTTGCTTTTAAAGTACATTACCTCACAAAGGTGCATACTATTGAGAGTGTCAGGTAACCCTTCCTGCTCCTTTCACTAGTTCTGGGCTTGCTGATATTTGCCTTCCATTAATAAATGTTCAAAATCATTCCCGTTGTGAAAATTAAGAAACACAGCACTCTGTCAGAAAGTTTATGGTGACATGTTTTTCTATGATACTAAGTCTTATATGTAGTATTACAGGAGGACATATTCTACTCAATCTGTATTGAAGATAGTATATCTAAATACTAAGAAAAAAAATGTAATAAATAAAATGGAAGTAGTATCAATAAGTAACTTCAGAGTGGGTAAGACAGACATAATGTCAATGTCCAATTTTAATATCTATTTGCAGATAAATATAGTCCAATTTGCTTAAACTCTGAGAATAGTTGCTCCAGTGAAATTCCTTTATGTGCTTGGAGAAAGATGTTTTTCCAAAGGTAATAAGGTTAACAGCCCTTGCTTTTGGATTACTTTGAAGGGAATTTAGGGCTATCAGTCTTCAAAGTGTGGAGAAAAAAACATTTAGTGTCCAATACAGCCCTGGAGGCCACACAGTTCTGCACTGCCTGAATGGATTTTTTTTTCCTGAAAAGAACAGTTTAAGTGATGAAATAAATTTTCAACATGATTTTTAAAGCTAATCGGAGAGATCACTGTGTTGAAGTAACAGGACTATTTGATTACAAGTGTGGAAAAGCTGGAAGGCATAAATACATGATCTTTTGAGCTATGAGGCTGAATCAAGGTTCTAGATAAAGTGACACAATTTATACAAGCAGTAATTTGGTGTATTTTAACTGACCTATAGTAGAAATGGGGTCTTCATCTCATTACAGAGATGATGGACTTCTGATCTCAAATTCGCTGTAGAGTTCCAGCATCCATTAACCTCCTTCCTATCAGATGAGATCAATATCTCAGATTTTTCTGTGGCTCTGTGTCTTCTCCTCAGAGGCACATGGAAAGCACAGCTGGTCAAATTTGACATGTTGATGAAAACCAGAAACTAACTTTCTCAAGTATTTTTATTTTTTGTTTTCATCATAAAATTCACTTTTAGCCAGGAAGGACTGGCAGAACTGGAAAACAGAAGTAGATGATTAATCTGAGAGGTCCCACCAGGAAAGCCTGACAAAATGCAATGAGGTTACAAAGAATGAACAATTCCTTATGTGATTAATTTTAAAATTACAAAATTGGCCTATGCAGGAGATGCTATCAGAGTTTTTGGAGTTGTTAGGAGTTGAAGATGATTGTGTAGGGAAATAAATGTTAGGAAATGTGAGGAAAAGTAGAAGAAATCATGCAAAGAACTCATGCAAAGAAATAGGTTTTTTTTATATTTTCTTCATAAGAGATAACAAGCATAACAGTGAAGCTGTAATAAGGAATTCTATGTTCTATGAAAACACACCAAAGATTAGCCTCCAAACTAAGCATCAGGATTCTTTTTCTGCTTTACCTGCAAATTTCATCAGACTTAAAAGATGGAGCTGTTGGTAACCGAATCATTACCATGTAATTAACTCAGAACATTAACTGAAATGCAGGACAAATGAAATGTTTTAAAATAATTATTCACTGGTGTCTGAGAGGCGCAAGTATTGTAATACCATTTTCTTTGTATTAGCATAAAATTTAATTTGTTAATTTAAATGTTTAATTTGTTTTGTACTAATTACTTCCATGTGATATAAATCTGTGTTAATAAATATATGTTAATAATAAATGTAACATTTAATTTGTTAATGAATGATAAAATAACTATTTAATTTGTTTTGCTAGATTTAAATATGGGTATGTAATAGTTATTCTGTACTAATAATGACATCTTATACCAAAGTGGAAATCATTATAGCTGTAGTGTCATTTTAAGCTGACTATAATAATGCTTGCTTGTTCTATATCAAAGCAGTTACCACCTGGGATTAAATTAAATCACAGTGCAAAAGGGATAAAATTCAGTAATTTCAAGGGAATAATTCCTGCATATTTTGGGTCAGCTTCTACCTCCTTCTACTCATGATGCAGAACTTGTTAAATCCCTGTAACACCCCTCTTGATTCCTCCCTTGTTTCTGTTGAAAGCACTTTGGCCTGGTATATTGAATTATGAGACTTCAAGTATTTTGGTATTTAAAATGCCGTATTGAATTGGCTTGCCAGATGTGAGAGCTCACTTCACCAATCCATTGGACAGATATAAGAAATATTAGTGTCTTGTATTCTTACTGGTATATGATCCCTGCGATGTTCCCACCTCCTATCAGAATATCTGAATGTTGTATACTGAAACTGAGTCTTGCAATGCCTTGACAACAGATACTCAGATAACTGCATATTAAATACAGGAGAATTTAGAAAGTGGACAGTGATACCTCTGAAAGTGTAGTCTCTCTGACTATGTAGTGCTTAAATTTTATTTTTCACATATAATTCTTTAACTGTAGGTACAATAAGATGATTAAAACACCAGATAGTCTTCTAGGCTTCTGAAGTTAAGGTTCCTTGACTATAAAAATATGCATGAACTACCTTCATTGATTGTTTTGTTCCATAAAAACATCAGAAGAAACTACAGGACTACAGAAAAGCCTTTATTTTGGAAAATAAAGAAGAGTTTCAATACATTTGTCTCAGCCTAAGGAAGGTAAGTGTAAGGTGAAAAGAAAAAAAAAAAAAAGAGCTACACCTGTCAGACAGTTTTCTGAGCATGTGAACCACTCATGGTATTGCATAAAGACTTAAATTAGAGCAGGTCTGCAGGAGGCTCACTCTATGTGACTGCTCCGTTGGGGCCAAAGCAAGATTGCACTGATACTATTTGGACTCAGGGAGGCATAAAAGCAATGGGCTCTGCATAGATTTGTTTGCAAGGATCAGAGTCTTAGGTGGTGAGCATGTGAATTTTATTGAATGGTTCATTAATTTTTAACAGCTTTGGGGGAAAAACAATGAATGACAAAACTATTCATTTCACATCTCCTAGACTGTAACTCCAAGAGAAGGAAAGAGCAATCAGGCCAGGGCACTGTATTTCCCCACTAAGGGCTCCCATTGTCAGGAGCACAAACTTGCATGGTGAGGAGGCCTATAGCATCAGAATGTAATTATTTCAGAAGTCTAGGCTGCTACAGTGCAAGGGTGTAGGATTTTAAAGAACTCAGGAATGTCAATGGTTTCTTTTGTCATTATTTTATCAATCTTGAGATATGTCCTTAGACAATTGAAAACATATCCATTGAACCTCTAACAGGGAATGACCTTGAGATCAGGTGATCTTTTTCTCTGACTACATAATTTTTGAATTAGAAAGTGCAGTATTGATTCCTGTGCTTTTCAATTATCAGGCTCATTTAAAATGCTCCAGGTTTTAATTGTTTCGCCTAACAGTGCCAAAATAAAGTCAAAGATAAAAAGGACTATGGAAGTAGAATACTCTTTTCTTTCATGTCCAGGAAAATCGTTATTGCCTACTGATGAGCTCCTTCAATGTCTGGAGGAAAGAACAGCAAATCCCAATTTTTTCCTAGAAGACATTTCCAGCACACCTGGAAAGCCCTGACCTACACTGTAACCCCTGATAAGCAAAACAAGATTTCCAGGACTGTGGCTGAGACGGCAATAGATAAAATTGCTGTTCAGAAAGGAGATTCAATAAATGGGATTATCTTTAATGGGATGACTCACTAGAGGAACAAACTGTAAATGAATACTCTTATGAGAAAGAAAAAAAAAAGACTCTAAGTAAAAAATGTGTTGATGAGACAGGGATAAGGGGAGTGGAAATTAAGTTCATATTTGGTCTGAGATATTTGTCTTTCGAGAGTTTAATGGATAAAATTGACCAAAGTTTACCTTTGACTCTTTAAATATCACACATAATATGAAGTGGGTTTCTTTAAACTTAAAGAATAATTTTTACTAAATATGCTTAATATGCGAGACTTGAGAACTGGTTTGCCCAAACCTAGAACTGGTGTAAAACTTACAATTTTTTTTTCACCTGGAACTTCTGAAATACCATGGTTTTGTTATCATGCTGAGCAACGTTGAAAAATTGAATTTTGGAAATGCTAATTCCAGAAGTGTCAGAAGTTTTCAGTTAATCAAAGGATAATACTGTTCTTGATGTTCTTCCTATTGAAATATCTGTAACTTCTCCAAATGCTCCTGTTTGGCTTGCTGAACTGACTTTCATCCTTCATAGAGATGTAATAAAGTAACATTTCTCTATCCTGCAGGTATCTGGCAGATTATACCATGTAGATGAGGCCTGTGATAAGGCTTGATGGGAAGGAAGCATGCACTTCACTGCAGAAGAGGAAATCTTCAGTGCATCTTGGCTCAGAAAAAAGAATGGCACCTTCAATTACATGTCTTATGAGTCAGGGAGCTGCTAAGAAAATATTGAACCAATTAAGTTCAACAAACAAAGCAATTCTGAGAGTTGAAATGTTTGTATATGTTTCATTGATGAAGAAGAATTTTTAAGCCTCAAAAAGATATCTTTTCAAATAAGACTTTGAATAGGTGGAAAATGTTGAGCAGTTTCATTAAAATTTTTTTATAAGGCTTCATATTAAAGTATCTGTTGCTGGATACTGATGTTTCATTTGATGCTATTTCTTTTGACAAGCAGTAGAAACTGTTGAGCATGAATTAGGCTCATTGACAGAATGTGTTCAGAAACCACTGTCCTTAAAACACTAATTTTAACACATCTGCACTACATTAGCCTTAATTCATACAGAATAATTCCAGTAACTTACAGTAAGTATTGAAAACAATTTAAAACATATGTCTCATAAACTATCTGACATATTCTATGTAGATTCATTGATACAGCACAGATGCTTATGCCCAGGATTCTAAACAATGGATTTAAGCATATTTTTGCATTTACTGAAGATCTTTAATATTCTATCAGTTCTTGACTATGTATCATATACAACTATCACCCGGAACCTTTCTTTTTACAATCCCTAAATACCTTTTATGTGATTCTGAGAGTAGACATGAACTGATTTTTCTTGGGATGATCTGCCATGAGGACACACCCCTAGTGGAACTGGACACATGCACTCCAATAAATCTATGAGAACTGGAAACATTTGTTTATGGGTGAATCCATCCTTTCATGGGTGTGTCATGCATTCCAATAACTATGACAGATACTTTATAATTCTGTATATATGTCTATTTCTATGACATTTGTCCATGGCAATTCTACAGAATGTTACATAAAATGTAATGACTGTCTCTGACAGCATCTTAGAACATTCATCTTGTGTCTTTGCTAGCATATAGGACATGCTATCTGTCTTCACCTAGTATTTCACCTATTTTTAATCTAATAAAACTCATGAAAATGTCTACTTTATTTGTGAGAAATAGGATGCTTCCCATGGTTGTAGTAAAAGCTACTATCACAAAGTATTCACTGTGACTCTACCTTTTTTGGTTTTAGGAAGAAGAAATCTCTGAAAAGACACTGAATATAAACTAATTCAAAAAGCAGAAGTAGACCCACAGTGCATGGGATATGTTGCTCTTTATTCTGTTTCTAGGTACTTTATTGTTTTAGTCTTCTACCTATATGGGCAGCAGAATACCTGATCTCACTATTCAAGTCTGTAAAGGAGCACAACATCATGATGTTCTTGAAGACTTTGTCCTGGAAATGAAAGAAAAAGAGATGAGTTATTGAAAAGATCAATTTAACTTAGGATTTCAGTGATCACACACACATATGTACATATATAATATACATGCATAAGTAGATATATATACACACATATTTTTATACATATATATGTATGTAACTATAGACTTGAACAGTGGGCCAGGTCCCAACCAAAAAGGTTCACCTGCAGCATTTTTAGAGGTACAACCGCATTTACAGTGTGACAAACCTCACACTGTTTTAATCAGCAAGACTACTTCTTTCCCCAAGCTACATACAACAGGACACCCACTCTGTGATTTCCAGACCTTCTTTTTCAATGTTTAAACTTGCCTACTTTTTATGAAGTTATTTTAAATCTATGAAGTAAACCGGATAACTGAGTGGAAATATATATTTTTTTAATAATTTATGTTCACATTCAACCTAGGTTACTTTTCTGATGTATTAGCAAACCTTAAGTGAAAGTAAACTTTATCCAATAACGTTTTCTTATGATATGTTACAAGGATATACATCCAGCAATCCTTGTCCCTCTGAACTTCTTGAGTAAAATCCTGGCACCACTGCAATGAGCTGAGGCTTTTCAATTCTATCCGCTGGGACAGGATACCCCCTCCTGTTTCTTACCTCTTACAGAGGTAACATTATCTCTGGCTTTCACAGTGTCAGAAGCATGTTTTGTTTTTTATAACTTTTAGTTGCAGATAAGACATTATCTCTTAGATGGAACTGACAGACCATTAATAAGTTCATTAATAACTAATTTCTTATTTAATTCTAATTACAGTGACAACTGGATAGGAGGCACAGACATTTCATGTCCACATCTCTGAAAAAGCAACATGCAAATTAATTATCATCCTTCTGACCTTTCAAAACATCTATCCAAAATCTACAAAAACGTACCAGGAAACAGGAATCTCAGTCAGTAGTCCCTAAGGTAATTAAGCATTGGTTGCTAAAGTAAAGAGCTCTTTGTCGTCCGAACACTTCCTTTGATTTAACTTGGAAAGGTTGCTGGAAAATTGTTTGAGTTGGCCTTTTCCCACCTAGTGATTTCTGTGTACTCCACATATAAGTAAATGTATAATCACAACAGCATAGAATTATGTTAAAAACTGTAAAGGATTTAGTGACTTCATCACAATGTCCAGAAATATTTTTTGTTGTAATGTTAATTGGCACTCTAGTTTTGAAACGTGTGTCATTGTGTAGCTTAGTAGGGTGAAAAAATAAAAAATTACTTTCTTCTTCCTTTCCTGGTCATAAAAATATAAAGAATTTAATTTTATGAATCATTGACTTCATGGCTCATGTGTGGTCTATCACAGTATCATAAAGCAGACTGTTTTTCTTCTATGAAAGGTCCTTATTGTTCAGCATTGTTTGATCTGGAAAACACTAATTTATTTTTCCCTGCCTTGCTATCAGAATATTCTAAACTAGAACTATTGAACTCAGCATGAGTAAAAAAAAAAAAAAATTAACTTCTCTGTGAGTTTGGAAATTAGACTGGACAACCTTACCTAGAAATATCACTGTCAAGAATTGCTTTCAGTAAGGTTAAACACAAGAATTTCTGAGGATTCCTGCTAGGTAGCTTTGCTTTTTCACAGTGGAGAGATATTTCAGGGAACAAAGAAGAGAAGACAAAACTACTAATGGCCCATTAGAAGGAGTGATGGTTCATTCGGGTTCTAAGAACAAAATATTGCCTAGACAGAATCTGATTCTTGAAAAAAACAAAAACAAAACCAAAACCAACAAAACAGAGGTCACTGAATTGAATGATTTGTGGGACAAGCAACTATAAGGAATACAGTCAAATAAAATTTTTAAGGAAATGCACATTGGAATTGGTGTGATTTGTGGTGTAGTGCTGTCTTAGTGAATACAGAAAATCCAAATGACCATGAAAATCTGACACTCAATATTTAATTTCTTAAGAATCTAATCAGTATATTATAAAGTGACCTACAAAATCACTTTTGATTAAGTAAATTGAAACAAGTGAGTTTATTTCGACGTTGGTGATGATTCATTACATTCCACTTAGAATAATAGCTTCCCTCCAGCCTCAACTGTTTTCTCTCTCTACCAGATGGATTATATATTCTACAATATAATTGTATAGAAGCATTAATTTTTTTATTAGGTTGCTTTTGGCCACAGTTACAGTGGGAGTGATACACAGTATGTTACCTGATTGAATTTCTGTTACACATAGAAATGATACTTAGATGGCAGTTCTTTGTCTCTCCCCTCCCTCCCCTCTTTCCCCTTCCCTCCCTTCCCCTCCTCTCCTTCCTACCCCCTTTCATTTTTCTGCTGCTCTTGATTTTCTATTTCTAGCTTTCTATCAAATCTTGCAATGAATGAATGAATTTCTGAAGTATTAGAAAGCTGATAATGAATGCACAGGGATTTGCATCATCAGTCAGTTCCAAGAAAAATGCTGGAACAAGTAACTATTGTATTGCAACACAGCATTATCTAAATTCTCCTTTCCAATTTATAAAAGCAGATTTTATCCTTTAAAAGAAACACGTTTATTTATTTATTTATATAGTGACTGTGTAAATCTAAATAAATTTGTCTTATGCACATGTATTTTAACAAATATGCAGTATTATATTGCAAATACATATACACAGTTGTTCAGTTGAGCAGGGAATATATGAAGTATATCTCTTATTTGTCTAATTCTTTTACTGAAAATGATTCACTTTCCATCTTTATTTTCTTTGGTCAAATAATAACATACAAATATAAAGTCAGAATAACAGAGAATGTCAGCAGAATTTGAATAGAATACTTGAATTCTGAGACTTCACACAACACTTCAATCTTTACTTGGGAGAGATTATGAAATTTCTTGTCTCTGTGTTTTACTTTACAAAGGCAAAAATATCTCTGAAGCCACTGCTGTGAGAAGTTTCTTTTGACATTGGTTACCACAAGATTGAGATCAAGACGAATAGTACTTTCAAGCATTTGTTAACTGAAAAAAAAAAAAAAAGATCTGATTATTTTCGTTTGCTCCATCTCCTTTAAAAGCTAAAGTAGGGGGCTGGGAGGCTTTCTGTAGACAGTATGTAAGGGTTTGAGTGTCTCTGATTTTTTCAATTTTCACCTTGCAATGTTCAGGTTATCTTTTCTGCACTCTGTCAAGAAACATGTGACTGAGACTGACACAGCAGCCCACTCATATGTACAGCTAACTGAGAAGGTGACAGCCTGTTGGGAGACAAGATTTCTTATAAAGGAGCTATGTAAAAGTCTTAATCCTGCTTCCTATAGAGGTCAGTGAGAGTTTTGCGTTTGACTTTGTGGAAGCCAAATTGGTCCCCTGTTGAATAGAAAACAATCACGCGCTGTATGGTGAGAATTTATATCCTGCAGAAAACAGTGTCTGTTGTTAAAAGGGACTGACATAGGGGTCACTGGGCAATTTTAGTAGCCTACAGATCATTACATTTAGTACTTAGGGTTTTTTTTTCCTTTTATGCAAGAAAAACTCACAGTGACTTCAGTAAGAAATTTTTTTTTACTTAAGGAGTACAGGATTGGGTACTTAGTTGAGAACTAAAGCAGCATTAATGACTTCCATATGTCATTGCATAAACCTTATTCATGTGTTTCTGATTTAATGGATTATAAAACAGAAAACAAATATATTCTGTGTAACTTTCTGTGAGAAGCAGAAATGCTTTAAAGATCACGGATGAGAACAATTGGATTTTAGTTAGATGTGCAGTAATTGCTTGAACCCTGGAAATCATTTCTACAAAACAGTCTCTTGTTCTTTTTGTTCTGTCTATCTCTCTCACATACTGTTTCCATTCTCTTGTCTTCGCCTTTTTTATTTCCAAAAGCCCTTTGGGGATATTATGTCAGCACTTCTTGACCTCATGTGGTGAAGTTGTCAATGTTAAATTAAGTATTTTTTTAATATAACCATACCAATCCCATGCACAGATCTTCCCTGCAATGTTTGTGATTTTATAGTGAGGTGAAAATGCTGTAGCTGAACTAAAGTGAAAACGTGGAAGCTAGCAAAAGAATATAAACTTGTTACATAATGGTTGACTCCACATAAAAATAATGTTCACCTCTTAGTTTTATGCAGAAATCCTTAACTACAGGCACAGTCCCCTGCCCTAGGGTATGGGATTGCAAGGAAAGCAAGACTAAAAAAGAAAATAGCAGTAAACCCCTTTACCACTGAATATGTAAATAATATTAGCAGCATCCTAGGTGCTGAAAATAATTAGCCTTATTTTCTGTTTAAAAGATCATACAAAACTATCATATAACCCTGTCCTGTAAGGACAGCTGTCCAACCTGGACTTGTACCTGGACCTCAAGATCTGTGATTTGTAATTATTTGTATTCTTTGACACAGGTTTCCCCCCATTGCCATTATTTGGGTTCCTCTGCCAGAGAGCTGTAAGCAAATAATGTGAGAACAGATGCTATTTTTGCATTCACAGTATTAAAAACTTAGATTGTAAGGAACCATGTAAAATAGCATAAGCCTTAAATCATGACACAAGGAGTCGATCTATTTCTCCGTATTTATTTAGTGAACTGTGCTGTGTTATTCTCTTACCAATGAAGTGAGGATGAAAACATTAATATGGTAAGTTTTTAATGAGTTATGGTTATATCAAACTAGTGGCTTTTAAGTAAATTTGCTGTGACTGGAGAGTAGGTAAGGTTGGTAGGTCAGGAATTACTCATTTAGAGTAAAAAAGGTTGACACTGACCTACAAGACTGTAAAATTTAGCAGCACATGCCGAAACAGACATATGTAAAAGAAACAAATAATGCAAGTATCAGGCACTGGAAACACCTCCAGGTCTCTTCCTATGGATTGCTACATTTTTAAGGGCTTTCCTGGAGACACTGTCAACTCTTGAGGAAGGAAGTTGAGACAGTAGAAAGAAATTAATAAGCAGTCATCATTTTAAGTCAGAAAGGAGTGGATTTAGATTAGAAATACGGAAGAAGTTCTTTAGCAAAAGAGTGGTGGAGCACTGTAACAGGTTGTCCACAGAGGTGGTTGAGGCCCCATCCCTGGAGACATTCAAGGTGGGGCTTGACGGAGCTCTGAGCAACCAGCTCTAGTTGAGAATGTCCCTGCTCTCAGCAGGGCGGTTGGACTGGATGACTTCTAGAGGTGCCTTCCAA
>VWZY01005322.1:0-10426 GCA_013399075.1 Chloroceryle aenea | reverse complement strand
ACAGCATGGATGGGTACATTTTTGGGAACAAAAAAAAATTTTTGGAAGGGGAAAAAAAAAAAAAAAGAAGAGGCTTTTATATTAAAAATGGAAATACAAAAAATAAATCAAATTTTATCAAGCTGTGCACTCCCAGGGTTTAGAAAATTGGAGGAGAAATCCATTCTGAGATTTGCTGCAGACCTGAGATTTTTTTTCTAGAGACAGGCTGCAAGCCGTTCATTCAACCAGCCACTGACTTAAACAAAATAAACACAACCTTTATATTTTTAACCTGGTATAGGATAAAACTCTAGTTTTGCAAAAAAGAGGGAAGTAAGATTCTAATATATTCATCGTCTCAGAGTACAAATTAAGTTTTGTAGTTAAATGAAAACGGTAAAGAAGCTGTGGGAGAAACTTTGAATGCATGTATAGAAAAACAGAGCAGGATCTAGAAAACACAGATATGTTTAGACATTAGGTTAATGAAGAAGTAACAATTAAGAGAAATTTGCCCCAAATCACAACATCTAACAACAACTGATAAAAAAACAGAAATGACAACTCATTGGAAAACCTTGAAAATTGCTCTTTTGAATCTTTTAGATTAAAGGGATTAATCAGAATGATTGGTGATTCAGCAGAGAAATCTCATCTCTTTTTTTTGCCTGTGCTTGGAAACTGATGTTAATTCTAATTATGCAAGATTCATAAAGCTGAAACAGAAGCAGTTTTCAGAGCTTCAGTATCTGCATTAGCTGGCCTTTAAACATTTTTCTAAAGTTTATTGTCATTCTAAAGATGTTTCTAAAACATCATTCATACATTCAGTAAGACTTAAAAGCAGCTATTGACATCCATCAATTTATGAGGAGAATTGATGAGAGGGTGGAATGCATACAGGAAGACCAAATGAGTTCAAACTTCTTATGCGTAAACATTGCCTGGAATGTTAAGTTTCTAAGAACTTAAGGAATAAGATTTTGGAGTAACTTTCCTAGAGGGATAAAAAGGGACAAGTTAATTTTAAGCTGGAGTTTGCATGTTTATGGAAGAGAGGACATAAGGAGACTATATGTAGTAGAATGGGCCTAGAGTTAATATTCCAAAAGGATCTTTCAAGTTTTATGTTCTTACATTAGATAAAAATGGAAGTTAATGGGATGCATGATTTTTAATATGCAGTTGATGAAGCTCTGGACATGAAAGTGTTAAGTATTTAACCCAAGAGAGCCTGAGTTTGATTTTGCTTTCAGAAGGGGTATTTTTGAATTGACAGGTTAAGCAAATTATTGTTTTTGCTGACAATACTCCATAAGTTGTGGCTCAGCAGACATTTCCCACATTTACATGCTTAAATAGCACAGCTTGTGATTCTTAATTGGATTTCTGTCAAGGCCAGGTATGCAAGCTGTGGAAAAACACAGTCAATTAAGCAAGGTTGCAACCTTGCATGAACTGTTATAAGAATAGCCATGAGGGAGAAAATAAATAGTGTATCAATATTGGGCTCTTATTTCCCATGAAAAGATCTGCTTCCCTGTGCTTATTCTTGACCCAGTACCTCTGAAGGTGAGAGTAGTGGAGGCTGCATTTTCTCCTGGTTTCATGATGTAGTTCTATCTCCTATGGACAGAGCTGGCAGTTAATCACAAAAATTCCAGTCTTATCCAGACACATTTATATTCCAGGTGTCCTTCTGCAAATTTAGGCTGTGAATGAGATTATGTCTGCCTTTTTAATGTTGCTTGCTCTGTTGACTTTACAGCACAGTACCCCCAAGTGGCCTGTTTAAGTCAGAATTCAAACACAATAGTTCACTGATAGGTTTTTAAATAAAAATGCTGAAACTGAACTAAGATTAAAAAGATAGAGAGAGTAACAGAGAGCACATCAAGGAATCCTATGCAAACAAAACTGCAGCTCAGCAACAATGTCAGAAGAAATGAGTGCTTTACTTAAAATCATGCAGAAGAAAATCATCCAGATTTTCACTTTGCAATGCCTTTCAGTGGCCTGGGGATCCTGCTTTGTGTTTTTGCTCAGAGTGTCTGTAAAGTGGTAATGCTAATCTTTGGAAGTAATTTTCTCCCGCATTCATGGAGGCTTTCTGTGATCATAAGCCAAGAAACACTGGGTAGAGCTCCAAGTTGTTATCATGGTTATCACATGGCATATAAACCATCCAGACCAATGGTAGTCTAATGACAGTGACAGCAGGAAGGAGAGGAAAAGGGAGAGAGAGCTTTAAAAGAACACTTTTTTTTAACCGTCAGTTTCTCCTAATGTTTATTCATGAACTGAAATGTACTGCATTTTGTATTGGCAACTTCTGTTTCAGGTAGTCAGCCTGTTAAAAGAAAAATTCTTTGGATAGCCGTCATCAAGTGTTTTGACTGGAACCATGTTGCTTTAAACAGATGCATATTCTGCAAGGACATGACTGCTTAAAAGCTTCAGTAAATTTACTAGGAGGTAAAGACATACTGCTGTCAGTCAGGGAGTGTGCAGTACCTCCTTCACGTGTAGCCAAAGTCAGAGTTAGTGGATCCATAACTGTCTGGGAACTGACAAGGGTGCTGAAAACACCTCTTGCTGTAACATTTACTCATAGCCCAGTGCGAGTTATTCTGGAGCTGAATGATGAGGTAAAGGGTGAGAGAACATTTGTTATGAGGCTTACATAAGATAATAAGGATGTTTGATGCATCTTATTTGTTCCTACCATTGACATAATGATGACATGAAAGCTACTATGTAGTGTAATCACTCTGTCTTTCACTGCAGTATGGCAGGATATTGTGACTTGTCAGTCAGTTCATCTGGCAGAAGGCAAGATGATAATGTGACAACAAAGGTTTTCAAGTAATATGATATGAGGATTTTCCTCTTGTTTTAAAATATGAAGTATATAGTACTGTGTGTAGGATTTAGTGTCAAAGGAAAATTTTATCTCATTGAATGCAGTGGTTGAATAATACTGCCAAGTAAAATAGCTGAGCTAAAATAAACCACATATTGTCAGAGTTCACATGGTGGTTTATACAAGAACCAAAATGCTGGGTTAGTATTGCTGTTTCAAAGGCGATGTCAAAAAAAGCTGGTGGAATTACATTAGCAGTAGTTCCACATTACCAGCAACTTAATTTAGATTTTGTTTCTTTACCACCATATAATTATTCAACTAAATAAAAATAAAATAAATAATGAGCTGAAAATAAAATGGAAGACATAGGATATAGACACTACTGTACACCACTCTCCTCAAGGGTCTTCTATTAAAGGCCACACTCAAGAAACTCTCTTCAGCTTCCCCTTTGTGGCAGCTGACTCTCAGCCAAGACAGCATGGCTTGCACGGACTCCCACCAGCAGAACTGATGAATTTTCATTTTCATTCTCAGAAAGATGCACTAGTCCAGAAATCTCATTTCTTTCTGGCAATGATCATGATAATAAAATGTCAGATACTAGATTAAAGAGGAAAATACTGAAAACTGCATGGAAAGGTATAATCTACCCTCTCCATTTCTTTTATCATTAATGGTGTTATCAGTTAGATGTTGCCAAATTGCACAGGAAAAAAGTTTTCCACACCAAAGAACGTACCGTCCAAGGACCTGATCCTCTGTACTATTGCATATGACTGTACACGGGCTACAGAGGTGTATATGTGCTAGCATGTATTTTCTGTTTCCCTGTTGTCTAAAATGCTTACGATTGCAATTTATTCAAGAAAAGCTCCAGCTATATCAAAGGTAATTCTGATAGACTAATTAAGGTATGCATTTTTTGAGTTCTGGCTAGTATCTATTTAAAAAAAATCCATATAAACTCACTGGCAAATGTATTGATATATGTCAGATTGTAGTTTTGTACATCTGTCTAATAAAATAAGTACTACTAAGTAGTCCTACGACTACTTACTTCAACTTTTTAGATAATGTGTTTTTTTCTTTTCTAAATCACTTGTTTTTGCTGGTTTATTAACTTCTGAATTTAGACTTCATGATATGATTTCTACATTTTTCTAATGCTACCTCCATGCCACTGGATACTTTTCTCTCTAGTGTCCTATGATTTTATCAAAATAATGGAATCAATCTTATAGACAGTCAGTTGTTGGCTATTCATATTTAACTTGTTACTCTGAACTGTGAAGACAACACAATCTTGAATATGTTAATTGTTTGGGGTCTTTTTGATATTGCTGTGTGAGCAAACTGGGCCTGCATAAAATTAATTTATTCATCAAAACTGAACAAGTATAGCATTTCAGCATTTTAAAATAATTCCTGCCATTTTCTTACAATTTCAGAGAAGTCCAGTGTACTTCTGTAAGAAGAATTTGTCTTTAATAATGTTATTTTATAATTCTTCTTTAATACTCTGTTACACAGGTATGTATGAAGATAGCAGAATATTTTCTTGCATTTAATAAAGAAAATCTAAAACTAAATGTTATTTAGCTGGTATTGCAGTCAGACTTTATATTCCTGAATAAGGGTTTTGAGGTTGAAGATACAGAGTTTTTGCAAGCTATGAATTCCCTTTCACAACTTGAGAGTGAATACTGTACATTCTGTCCTTGACGAAACCTCATTTAAAGAATATTAGTTGTGTAGAAGCAATTATTTTCTTAGTAGTAGTCTGTGTTCATGGCCAATCAGATGTTGGTGCTCTTTAAGAAAAGCTTAATAAGCATTTCATATGAGGTAGGAGTATAAAGGCAGAGAAAAGTAGCTCTGTCATGTAAAAACTTGAGTATTCCATTATTTTCTTTCAGGTTGTCCTCCTTAAACAGCGTAGTCCTAATATATGTACTTGTCTTCATTCTTAGTTTTCATATTTCAATAAATGAGAGCCCTGTGAATAATCTTGGTCTTTCAAAGAACTTTTTTTTTTTTTTCTATACATTTTCCGCCTATGGAACATTGTATTTGGTTTTATAATGACCTTTCATTTGCTCAGATTCTAAGCTATCCATCAATCACTTCTTATCTGGACTATTGCTACTCCCCCTTTATAATCTTTATAAATGCTTTTTTATGTCTGCTTCAGGGAGATGAAGCATCATAGCTAGACAGGTCTGTCTATCCACTAACTATATCAGTTTTATTTTCCAAACCACTCCCTAGCTTTCTTACCTATACAGACCTTCTAATCAACCTTAAAATGGTATTTTTTTAAATGTTTCATATATTTTTTATAATTCACATTAAATGTTGTTCAGCTACACCTAACCTTGCTCTTCTCATGGTATCTGCTCTGTCTCTGCTCTGTAATTTGATCTGACTGCTAAGGTGTCATTCAAGCCAAATTAGATCCACATCTTCACTGTGTCTCTGTGAGAAAGTAATTATAAATCTCACATTCCTTCTTTTAACATAGGTGCTTGATTTTGTGCAAATCATTGGTGTTATTGCTTTCTGTAGAATAGTGTTTCAGAATTTGCCTGCAGAATAAACCAAGAAGATAATCCTGTGTAAATCAGTGGTATCATTCACTTACACTGGATGATTTAAGGTGACATGTGCAATTCAGCATAACTTTTGTTTACATAAGTCTCCCCAAAATGGTTTATGATATTTGTTGTTTTTAATCCCCAAGATTGAAAAGGGAGTATACATTAAAAATACATCTATAAAAATATAAAATCTGTAGCTGCATGATGAATTTGAAGGGTCTCAGTTTTATGAATGGATGCATTTTCTGACCCTGAGGCACAAAATTAAAAGAAGACTTGAACAAGAATGTCAAAAAATCTTTAGCTTAAGATATGAAACAAACGATGATGGTATAAGCTGTGAGAAATGCTTTATAGAAGGACAAACAAATTAAAAAAAAAAATCATCTTAATACCAGTCCCAAAATCTGCAGAAACTTTTTCTAATACAGAGGGGTTTGTGACTAATTCCCCTCCAAGTGAGTAAATGGCCACTTTCTGTTCCTAAAAGCAACTAAACTTTATCAGACATTCTAGCACAACCTGAAAGAACAGACTTATGACTGTCATACCACCTCATACTGATGGCAAGCCTTCATTTATCCCACCATCCACTTTTAGGCCAACTTCGATTGGGAAGCTCCCTTTCTAATAGATAGAAAGGGATATCCCTGCTTTGAAACACCCTTTGAATGATTTTATTTAATTCTTTCTACTGGTCATATTTTGAATACTATATAAAAATTTGTAAAAAATTAAAAATAGATATTTTGATGAATTCTCATTGGTGTCACAATGCAGCTAATTTATAATGTGTGAGATCTGTTTTCTTTCATTTCGTAAAATGTTGATTTACAAAGTGAAGTAGGAACGCATTTTCCACAGTTATATTTCCCTGGTTACATAGAGTTTTACAGGAGAATCTTTCCTTTTATGAGGCTAATTGAAGACATTTTTTTTTTTTAAAAACCCTTGGATTATGAATTACTGTATGAATTAACTCTGTAAATTCTAATTTAAAGTTATAAGGATTCTACAATCCAGGAAACTGCGCTTATGAAACACTCTGACTTTTCAGTGAGGTACAAAACATCACATGGTATATGAAAGCTTCCAGTAGAAAAGGAATAGAGAGAAAGAGAAACAGAAAAGAGGGACAAGGTCAAGTCTGGAATATTTCAGAAACTTAGGAAATGACAGATGAGTAAGACAGAGGCATGAAGGAATAGATTCCTGGAAAGTTATTTTATAATTACAATATGAGTCCTGAATATCTGGTGGACAGTCTTCAACTACAGCTAGGTTGACAGTTTAAATAACTTCATGTACTTTTTTCATATAATGACAAGGTCAGAACTTCTCATGTACAACTTGCTATATGGCAGACTGAGAGTAGCTGGCTGTTCACCATTTCTTTTGTAATTCAAACTCTCCTGACTGGAAGGCAAAAAATTGTACACAAAGTATTAAAAAAAAAAAAGAGGGATAAAATGTTAGAAATAAGAATTGTGTCATTTCTCTGGAGGTTTTGCACCATTGTAAGTACATCTGCTGTCAGAAGGGATTTAAGTAAGCGTCTGTGAATGCAGGTGAATTTAATTTGTAATTACCACTTCATAATTTTAGAACTACAAGTGTGAAAATTTGTCAGTCTTTTGTATAAACAACCTGATTTAGAAACTTAGTATTTTTTCCTTTTTTTTCCCATATAAAACTACCATAATTTCTAGATATGTCCATGTGATGTGAAGAAACATACTCAAACATGGAAACAAAATGAAGAGAGAGAAAAAAGATAAACTGGAAAATTAATGAACAGAAAGGATAAGATTTTCTGATATACGTAAAAAACAGCTTGAAAGAGACTTGTAAATTCCAGTACAACTCAGAGGAAGGCTCAAAACCTTAATGACTAAACCTTAATGACTAATGAAAAAAACTTAATGACTAAAAAAATCCTTAAAAGCTTAATGACTTTTTTTGACTATTTCTTAAGCAGTTGATGAGCCATTTCTGGAGGCTTTCTACCTACCATGAAAACAATTTTATGGGTGCTCCTTCAGTGCAGAATTGAACAGATATCTTTCTGTGGACCATTTCATCTTGTAACCCCAAGGAAGACAATCACAGAGGCAGCAACAGTGAGGAGTTCCAAGAACAACAACTACAGTTGCAAAGATACACATAGCAGTTGGAGTGAGGATTTTGTAACAGAACAATATTGTTATGTAGACACCAAAAAAAGACATAGATATGAGTTTAAACATGAACAAAACTCAGGATCTGCAATTATCTTGAAAAATTATTAAAGTCCAGGTTACTCAGAATTCAGGCTAAAGAACAGGCAAAATACTCTGCTATCTGTCATTCTACACATTTCTTATCTCAAAAATAAAAGAAAGGCCACCCGTGCAGTTACATTAATTAATGTTTACTACATGAGGTATTACTAAATGGTATGCTACAACAGACAAGAGCAAGCTCTTCACAGAGCCTCATCCAACAACAGACATTTAACTTCTATTAGCATATTAGAGAGACAAAGCTAATAAACCCTCTTGTGAAGCACTGTGTATTATTTTAAGAATAATGCCCTGATAAATGTGGCATGGCCTGTATTAGTTGAGGGAGCAAAAGAGTAAGATTATTTGCTAGCTAAAACCCATGTATGCACAATCATAATTACAGCAGAGTTTATGTTGCTCAGGCAGCTTAGCTGTATATCTCTAAAACTAATATTTTCCACAAGTATAGCCAGCGCCCCATCTAAAGCCAACATGAGCCACTGCCTTGTGTTAATACAGAAGTCACGATGTTTGCTGCCTAAGTGATTAAAAATTAACCTAATTAAATCCTATTTTTTTTTCCAATGGTAGGCCATAAAATTTTATCATTTTTTAACTATCATTAGACATGATATTGGAAATCTGGGGGAAGTGGAGTTGCAAAAAAGTTTATTTGTTATTTCTTTATCATGTGATTAAGGTCCTCCAAAGTCACCATAAACACTATTTTACTAAAGCTGGATGTTTTAAATTAGGACTGATTTTCAAAATAATGGACATTCTTAGGAAACATACTCTATACTCAGAAACTTGGTTATGCTTTTTAGAAATACTTTGCTTCAGAAGATAATATTACTTGCTGTGAAGGCTTCTCACATGTAGATGCAAGATCACTGCAACTGAGATAATGAAGGATGTAGGTCTGCAAAACCTGATTGCTGAGGAGTACCTCATTCTGTACTTACAAATAAATGGGTACCAGTAAAAATTAAGATGTTCAGACAATGGCTTGAGCTTTTTAAACCTTCTTATACATATATGAACTATTAAATACATATATTGTATTCAGTAATTCTACAGTGCAACAGGAAGGTGTAGGTAGGTATTTATAATACGTGTTAATGCTGCCTTTTATACAAAAGAAAGAAGATATGTAAAAAAATACAAAAGATAACTAAACTGATTTTTCACCTGAAATTCATTTACAGACTGTAATTTTGATCTGGCCTTGCGCCTTCATAAGTCTGAGATAAGGCTGATCAAAAGCTGGTCAAAACAGGAACAGAAAGAAATTTTTAGAACATCCAAAAATAATATATGACAAAATATGTAGAAGAAACTGCCATAGTTTCCTGCATATGCTGCAAAAGAAGGGGAAATCAAACAAAATAATATGGTCCTGCAGTCTGAGCAAAAACTGACAATCTTCAAAGCTAAGCAGGAAAAAAACTGGTATATTGACTGGGGGTAGGTGGGAGCCATAACCAAAACAAATCTGTAGTCCACACCCACAGTAAAACTACAATCCCTAGAGCTTCCCCAAAAGCCCATAAATCTCATTTTAAAAAGGTAAGCTTGCTAGAAAACAGAAACTATTTTGCACTCTTATTTTTCAAGACTTACATGTAACATAGCAGTACAATGAACAGAATGTGGAGAGTGACTTCTGGTACTGATGTTTGGGGTTAGGCATAAAATCACCCATACCAATCCAACAGGAAAACTACCCCAGAATATCAAAGTATCTTTAGAAAAATCACGTGGTGTCATTTATACTTCACACTATCAAATTATATTTTGGCATCAATCAAGTACAGCTGTCAGATTTAATAGGAAACTGGATGCAGTGAGCCTGTAATATTTGAAACTGATGCCAGAGGAAATGAGGGATTGCAGAAGTACAAGGAAACAATAAAAAGGCCAAACAGAATCATCAATATGGTACAGTATCTGAAGGTCTTTCCAATACAGAAAAAAAAGATACTACATCTTACAGGGGAAAAACAAACAGTAATATGTTGTAGAGGGGGTCTCCAAAATTTCATAGAATCATAGAATGGTAGGGGTTGGAAGTGACCTCTAGAGATCATTGAGTCCAGCCACCCTGCCAGTGCAGGAACAACTAGGGCAGGCCACACAGGAACAGATACGGGTGGGTTTTGAAAGTCTCTAGAGAAGGAGACTCCACAACCTCCCTGGGCAGCCTGTTCCAGTGCTCAACCATTCTCTCAGTGAACAATTTCTTCTTAATACCTAATCTAAACTTGCCTTGATGCACCTTGTGGCCATTTCTTCTCATTTTATCATTAGCAATTTGGGAGAAAAACACCAGCCCCGCTACAACCTCCTTCTAGGTAGTTGTAGAGAGCAATAAGGTCCTCTCAGTTTCCTCTTCTCCAGACCAAAGAACCCCTGTTCCCTCAGCCTCTCTTCATCAGGCNCTGTGGGAAACGGTGTCAAATGCCTTACTGAAGTCTGAGTAGACACCATCCACCACTCTTCCCTCATCCTCTAGGCAGATCACCTGACGGTAGAAGGAGATCAGGTTGGTTAAACAGGACTTGCCCTTCATGAACCCATGTTGGCTGGGCCTGATGACCCTGTTGTCCTGCACCTGCCACGTGATCACCCACAAGATGAAGTGTTCCATACTCTTCCCTGGAAGCGAGGTCAGGTGATCCTACTTCCTACTCTTGTAAATGGGTGTCACACTG
>VWZY01005321.1:0-26088 GCA_013399075.1 Chloroceryle aenea | reverse complement strand
GAGGAGAGGAGAGGAGAGGAGAGGAGAGGAGAGGAGAATAATTTGGGGAAATATGAAGAATACTAAGTCAATTTATAATATTGATTCAAGCTGCAGCTCAGTAAAGCAACTGTCACTTTAATTACATGCTTCAGCTTGTTTAGGTACATTTTAGTTCATAATAGTCTCACTCAAGCTTCTGTTTGAATCTGTAGAGGTGTCACGGTTTGTTTCTGCAGACTAAGCTTTGATTGTAATAGCCACAAAGCTCCATACCAGTCTTTCTGTCAAAATGATAATGAGAATAAAATTAAGGCTTTTTCTCCCAAGACAATGCCAATTTTTATCAACTTTCAAACAATGATAAATCTTTGTTCTCTCACAATTTCTAGAATCACAAGGATAATTCACCATACCTAGTTCACATATTTGTCTTGTTTCTCAAATGTCTTTTCATCTATCTTATCTTTATGACTGTCTTCTCTGCCAGAGCAGGCAGTGCCTGGATATTTAGCTTCCAACAACAAGTATTTAAAATCTCCAAGACAGATGTTCTGTAATATCCAATACGCAGACTTTATAATTTCAGAGTTATATATATATATATATAAATCAGATTTATGGCTAAAGTGCAAAGCTCAGCAAGTTCTTTTTCTGGAGTTTTGTGCAAATATTTATATTTGAGAAACTACATGCCAGTCAACCTGACCTTGATCTCTGTGAATGTAATGGAGCAAATCCTCTTCAAAGCCATTTCCAAACATGTGAAGAACAAGGAGATAATTAGGAGTAGTCACTGTGGATTTATGAAGGGAAAGCCATGCTTAAACAGCCTGGTAGCCTCCTATAATGAAATGGCTAGGCTGATGGACAAGGAGAGGGCAGTGAATGTTGTTTTATATTGAATTTTGCAATGTTTTTTACATTGTTTCCCATGAATTTTTCACAGACAAACTGATGAGGTATGAACTAGATAAATGGACACAAAGGTTAACTGAAAACTGGCTGAACTGTCAGCTTCAAATATTTGTGATGAGTGCACAACTGGAGGCTAGCTGGAGTCCAAAACAGTGGAGTCCAGTCATTAATGGAGTAACCCAGGAGTCTGTACTGGGGCCAATACTGTTCCAACACCTTCATTACTAACCTGAACAGTGGGGCAGAATGCACCCTCAGCAATGATACAAAACTGGGAGGAATGGGTGATGCACCACACGGATGTGCTACCATCCAGAGGGATCTCAACAGGTTATAGAAATAGGCAGACAGGAACTTAGAATATCCTTGGGTACCCAAACATGCTGAAGGATGACCAACTGGAGAGCAACTTGGCAGAAAAGGACCTGGGGGTCCTGGTGGACAAGCTGAATACAAGGCAGCAATGTGGCCTCGTGGCACAGAAGGCAAAAAACATCCTGAGCTGTATTTGGAAGAACATTGTCACAAGGTCAAGGGAGACTGACAATGGTACAAAGGCTGCCCTGTACAAAAAAGACATGGACATAATGGGGCAAGCTCAGTGCAGGTCCACTAAGATAGTTAAGAAATGCGGAGAGCCTGAGAAAACTGGTACTATTTCATCTTAAGAAGGTTCTGGTGGGCTTATTGTCACTGTATAAATCATAATACCACTGAATATCTCATGTTGGAAGGGACTTGTAAGGGTCATCATGTCCAACTTCCTCACAGGACTAGCTAAAAATAAACCCTATGCCTAAGAGCATTGTCCAGACACTCCTTGAACTCTTACAGGCTTGGTATCACAACCACTTTCCTGGGGAGCCTGTTTCAGTGACTGACCACCCTCTCCATGAAGAACCGTTTCCTTATGTTCAATCTGAAATTCCCCTGATGAAGCTTCATTCCGTTTCCTTGTGTCCTATTGCTGATAACCAGAGAGAGGTGGTAAGCACTTCCCCCTGCTGCCTCCCTTCAGGAATCTGTAGAATGTGACAAGATCACCCTTCAGCCTTCTCTTCTCCAACCTGAGCAAACCAAGTGACCCCAGCTGCTCCTTGTAACTCTTGTCCTTGAGACCTTTCACCATCTTGATTGCCCTCATCTGGACACCCTCTAATAGTCTGACATCCTTATATTGAGGTGCCCAAAACTGTGCACAGTACTCAAGATGGGACTTCACCCATACAATGTAGCGTGGTATGGTCACATCCCTTGACCAGCTCCTGACTGGAGTAAAGAATACAGAGACAGTCTTTCCTCAGTTGTGTCCTGTGACAGGAGAAAGGGCAACATAAAAAAATGAAATTGAGGAAATTCCATTTAAACAGAAACACAAAATTACTGTGAAGGTGGTCAACCACTGAAACAGGTTACTGGAAGACATTGTAGAGTCTCCAGTCTTGGAGATATAAAAAACTGACTGATCATGTTTCTGGACAATCTTCTTTATCTGACCCTGCTCGGATGAAAGGAGTTTGACTAGATAGTTGTCAGAGATCCCTTTCAACCCTCATGATTCTGTGATTCCAATCTACAGGTCAGATATATATTCATTTTGAACAAATTGCAGCTTTCAAGGAAATATATCAGTCTTTCACCATTTGTTTTATGCTAATTAGCAAGATACATGTGAACCTAGGTTTGACTCTGAATTATAATATAGGACCAAAAACATGACTGTTCTGGCGCAGACCAAAGGTCCATCTTATTTATTAAGTGCTATCTGACAATGAGCAAGGTCAGATGCTAAGCAGAAAAGTACAAAAACAATCAAGCCTACATTACCCGCCCCTTGGTATACTTCCTCACACCAATTTGCTGTATTTTCTCTTTCCTTTTCTTGACATCCAAGATGCTTTTACAGATGCTAGATAGGATTTTGAAGCCTATCTATTTTGAAGAGATGGGAAAGAAGTGAGGTGTAAGGAGGGAATAACACTGACAAATTCCTCCCTTGCAAAGCAGCATATAATCAAAAGACTAAGATGCCATATGCTTTGAAACAGTGATAATTCAAACTGTTGCATGCTGTGTTCTCTGATGGTGGTTTTCCATCATCTGACCTACACAGCTGTGAAATGGGATTTACTAAGCCTCAGATGAGTACTCTTGGTGAGCTGGTCTCTGCATGAGAAAGGTGTTCCTTTTCTTTTGGATGCTGGAGTTTGGAAGTACTACTTCTTACAAAGAACACTGTCCTTTATTCCCTATCTGCATGTTATGTCTACATTTTTCAAATAGAGGAATGGTCTCATTATATGATTCCAGATTTGAGGAGTTCAGTTAGAGATTTTGAATGCTTATGATAAAATAAAATTCTAATTCAGTAGTCCCTAATTTGTGTTTCCTGACTTTTCTACTTACTTCCAGAAACTTTATTCTGCAGTGACCACTTTACATGCTTTCCTCTTTGTAAATGAAAGTCAGAAAGGGCCTGTTAATTTTAGTAACAATCAGATTCTATATAGATGTGTCATAGACTAAAATTTCTATAACAAAATCTATGTACATGGCACCAGAATGCTTCCCATTCAGCTCGAGTTATAATGCAAAGGATAGAAGCTCATTGTCATAGATCACTAAAATTTCTATCCATTAAATGATTCACTTTGTCCAAGTTAAAGAAATAGGATTGAAGCTAATTGATAATCATATAATTCTGGTTTTATATGCAACAATACCACATTGTACTTTGTGTTCAATAATCTTGTCCCTGAATCAGAGCTGACCTCTGAAAAATGTTCAAGCTAGGCAGGTTGCTTGATGCAGATTTCTGAATGTCATGGGAGACATTAATCCTTTTTCCAAAGGCAGAATGACGATGTTTAGGCATGTGAATGTTAATCTGGAACCAGGATGAATGCAGTAAAACAGGCATGAAGTTATGCCAAGACACAAAGTTGTGATTTCAGATTATAGTCATAAAACATTGTGAGTGCTGGTGGAAACACTGTTTTCATAACCAACATGCATCCGTTTCCCCTTTCCCTGTAGAAGACCTCTGAAAGGAATATTCATAGAAAGCAAATATATCTATGATAAAGTTATTAGAACTGCTTCCTGGATATGGGAGTAGCTTATTTGGTCTGTTGTGCATCACTAACAGCTTCATAAAGTTGCTTGTATGCAATTAATTATGCAATTGCAGACTCGCATTGAAAATATCACATTCTATCTTCATTTACTATTAGATTATATTATAAAGATGACACACATTTCTAGACTTAAAGGTGGTTTTTTCCCTAACACAAATCTTTCTAATACAAATATTTTCCAAAGACTCTTTTAAAATAAAAATACTAAAATATCTGCTGATTAATTAATATTCACTATGATAAAGCATATATTATTGTAGAAAGTTTTGAAGTTTTACATCACTGCTCTAACAGATTTGTATGCAAGCTGGTTTCATTTTCATCTTCCTGAAAATTACAAATAAAAAGAATAATTCCTGAGTAGAATTGTGTCAGTGTGTATTTAACATGGTATATGAATGCCTTGGGTGTTACCCTTCTGCTACCCGGAGGCACTGATACTGATTTTTATTACAGCACTGTTAGTAAGACATAGCAATGTGGTACCATTACATAACTTGATCCTTTAAAGTCTGTCTTTAAGAGTCTTTAGCATGACAGATACTCACTAAAACAACTTGGCAGCTCAAAAACCTTAGAATATCAAGCTGCAAAAAAAAAGATGGAGGTGTGAAAGAAGATACTCCGTTCTCCTTTGTACATAATATGGCACATCCTTGCAAACCACAAACTTTCCAGAAAAAAAGCAACATTCCTGTTCAACCCAAATTGCTACTCTGTCAGGGAAGTCAGTACCACTCCTCTCAGCAAATACTCCAGAGAGAAGATAAAATATCAACAGAAGAAAAAGCATTACACTCAGTTTTCTTTCCAATCGTGAGAGCAATCGTGTTTAATAACATTAAGCATTATAGTTTAATAGAACACAAATGTTGAAAATATATACACAGTCTCTTATTAATTCTGGACTTTAAACTCCTAGTTCCACATGACCTCAAGAAGAGGTAATATATCTACAGTAACACAGGAACACCCAAAAATTTTTCCCATAAACTGTTTCATTCTCCTAGCATTTGCTCTCAATTTCTGAGAAGTAGCTATAAATTGAGGGATGATACCAATGACAGCAAACATTTTTTATTTTTTTTCTGTAAGGGAAAAAAAGCAAATATGTGTTCATCTAGCACCTGAGAATACCATTGTGCCTGATCAAAAGTTTCAGCAGTTTTTTTCTTTCCAGAATTGAAGGTGTGATTATTGCTTTTACCCATTGCATACATCAGTAATCTGAATTACTGCAGGATAGAGAATGTGTACTCAGTGTGCACAGACACATACACAATTGAATTATATTCATTTTCTCTATGATTAAGAAAGAAATCAAAAGCCAATTGTCTTGTAATGTGAGAACTGCACAGCAGTTGGAACAGGGTGTTCAGACTGAAGGTGGCTGCTGTCCTGTTAGCTTTGACACAAGGCTAAATGATCATGGAACTGGCTCCAAAACATCTATGCAGGGATAGCTGTAATGTAATAACTAGGATGAGAAAATACAGAGGGACTTCACACAGACATTTTTTTTTCACTCCTACCAGAGATGCAATGAGTTCTGCAGGAAAGGATTAGGGCAGAAGAGTGGCAGGAAAAGAACTAAGGAAAAAGTAGAGAAAATAATTCCTGAGCTCCTTGACTACATGCCACTGTTCAGGAAAAAGACATAGATCTTAGAAATACTACTGTGGGAAATTATTCTCAGTGAAATAAGGATAGGTAGTCATGGGCTGGTTTAGGTTTGTAGCAGCCTCTGTTGCTCTGTGGAGAACTCTCATTCCTCTAGTGAATCAGGCAAATAGCTTCATAATTCAAGATTCACTGACATCTGTGTTTGACTGACAGGCTTGGTAGAGCACTGAAAAGTCAGCTGCCCTCTGTTGCTGGTGAACAACATGAGAGGTGTTAGAGCTGATATTTGACATATCTGGGGGAAAATCCATCTCATAGAAGGCTAAAGCTATCCGTCATGGTGCTGTTTAGTTTAAATCTCTGCTTGAGGGGTCCAGGAAAGTCAAAGATGAGTATATATGATCCAGGGAAGCAGCTGGTCTCTTGCCAGACCCACTCTTTCAAATCTTCTGAAGAATGAGTGGTGAACACAAGCAGTGAGTATATTCATTTGCTTTACTCTCTTGCTGTTGTGGTTTAAGCCCAGCCAGCAACAAAGCACCACACAGCCTCTTGTTAACTCCTTCCAGACAGTGAGATGAGGAGAAGAAAAAGCAGCAACCAATTAATGATATAGATAAAGATGTTTTGGTGTTAAAAAGGTGTTTTGCCAGTTAAAATATGTTTGAATAGTGAGAATCAAAAGAAAAAACCTAAAACAACATTTCCCTTCCTTTTTCCAGACGCAGCTTCACTCCATTCCCAAGCCTTCTACCTGTCCCTGCTCAAAACAGCACAGGAGGATGGGGTATGGGGAGCTGGGATCACAGGGAGGAGATCACAGCAGCCCCAGCCGCTCCTCACAGGGGCCACCCCTGCAGTCCTCCACCACTCAGATCTTGACATCTACACCCAAGAAACCTATTTAGCCTCATAAACAATTTTTTTTGATTGTATGTAGTCTTAGGTCTCTAATTTTGCTTTCTAAGAGATAGCTGTGAGTATACACATGCAAGATCGAGCATGCATTATTTTCCCATATTCTTGAGCTACTTTAGCTGTGTGTTGAATCTTAGACATACTGAGCTTGATCCTACTTGTTGCCATTAGCTGTTTGACAGAGTAGTGATATATCACACTAATTTATTACTTTTTCATGGCAATTTTGGCAGTAATTTGTTAGCAATACATTTTTTAAGATGACAGTTCAAGGAGTAGAAACTGGATCAGATTGTAGTACATATGAGATAGCTAGACCTAACCAGTCTTTGTTGTTAGTCATCAACTGCCCACTGGGAATTTCCTTCATATTAAGCTCAGAATTTGCAATGGCAGAAAGATGGATGAAGTAGCCCTGTTGAAATGAGTCATAACTTTAGTAACCTCAGAGGTGGGTAGAGAGGAAGGGTGTATAAGCAGCTGTTTCCATTTAACTGTTTAGCAGGGTGACAGGAAAACAAGAATGATGAACAGGACTGTGCCTGGGTTTAGATAATTTGTAGCAGTTGAGAATGATTCTTTCTCGTCATTACTGATTGCTAGCCTGCATCAAGAGACTTTTCCTTTCTGACAGCCTTACTTGCTTAATTTCTCACAGACTGTACTTACAGCTTCATGTCTTGGACTGTTTTGCTTGTTTTGCTCCCTTGACTAAGGCAGGGTCATGCCTTTTATTATGTATACTGCTGTCACATTCAATGTGCTAAAAACATACATAGACATGTCTCAAAGTCCATCATCCTAAAATATTTTTTATTCTTTTTATTAATTTATTGTGCAGAGGATAGGGCCCTTAAACACTAGTTCACTTATTAATATAGATACATACGGAAAACTACACAAATAATTAAATGAATGTGCTGAAGAAAACTAAGCCTATAACACCCTGAAGTCCCACCTTTCTACTCTGCTTTTGAAAGCTACTAAAAATGTACCTATGGAATCAAGTAATCAGGAAAAGCTCAGTGACTACTAGACTAAACTGTTCTTTTTTTCATTATCAGGTAAGAACTTACAGATAATTTAAATACAGGTAGGTTCCCTTTTAATGCCAATGGAAATGATGTGTCTCACATTGTCTTCTCAGGTATATTATCAGGAATATGCCTGCAAACCTCTTAACTTCAGTGGGCTTTATAGGAGCTGATTGGATCTTACAGGGCAGGTCTGTTGGTGAAGGAGGAAATACAGAAATGGAGTTCTCTTTTAGCTGTGTTGACTTCATGGAAAAAAAGGATTAAAACTGCAGATATAACTTCCTCCTGAAATCAACTAACAGTTCTGAGTAGATACACAAGGTGTATCGTCTGATTAAGACAGTGCCAGTTTAACAGCCATTCTTTCTAAATGGGATAGCATTTAAAATCAGATAAAATTTAAAAAATGACAAAATAAAGTAAGGATAAGGTAAGAATTTTTAAGATGAATATCATGTTTCTTTCCTGTTTTATGAAATGTTATATTCAATATAACAGCTTATTTCCCTTTTAGTTTAAGTCTTTCATCTTGGTCAATCAAATGTGCATGGCATTCACATCTAAGTACATAAAAGCACCATAGGGATGGAGGTGTGTTTTGGTACATTATGATGAGCAAAATTTGTTCAAAGGACAGTACTTTCTCAAAAACTCTGTCAAACAGGCAGCTTATCAGTTCTGTAGTACCACTAAGTTCCCATCTCTGCTGTAATCTCACACGGCCTGGCCATGGAATCTTCACTTCATCCCCTGTGCTCTGTGCAAGCAGGGTTGCCTAGCGGACTGTTGTGAAATGGATTCCTTGAATATCAGTTGCACTTCACTCTGAAAGTTTCTCAGATGTTATACCTTTCCTTAATGCGTGAACAATGTTGCACCTTTAAGATGATTTTAATTTTTAAGTCACCTCCAGTCATTATTCCACACCATATATATTCAGGCATCTTCTTAAAGACATTGCATTTATAAGAGGAAAAAAAAATCAATTAAATTAATTATATATTTATCAGTTTCTGTCTGTTTAAAACTATGAATATGGATGGATTTGCTCTTAAAGAATGAAATGTAAACATATTTATTTATAAATAAACATAAAAGTAATTTATTGTCATCATGTCATTTGAAGGTTTATTTGCTTATTTGAATTTTAGTGTTTCTCAAGTCCTCAGCACATTAATTTATTTCAAAACAATATTTTTTTATGTATTGATTTTAACTTTAGCCTACACACAGACAAGAATAATTTTATTTACAGTATTAGTCTAACGTAACTTAGTTGGAGTATTTGGCAATGATAATTATCCAGCAGCCAATGACTTAAAAAAATGCAACTTTAAAAAGTATTATTCAAATTGGCAAACAATTTTTAAGCATTCAAAAATACGTGAGAATTTTCAGAACTTGACAAATGATGTGTTGCTAGTTATGTTTGAATTTTACATTTAACTGTATTTGCAAACACTTGTTTCTGCAATGAGAAAAGTTTTACCTGAAAGTAAAGAAAAAAAATTGAAATAGCTTAGAAAGAAAAGCAAAACTATTACATCTGTCATAATATATGCTTTGAATTATCTAGACAATATAAGGGAAAGCAAACCAAAAGGAAAAATAAAATCATAGCTACTAAAATACATTCACTTCCTTTTCACTGAAGCTTAGGATAACAGGCTGTATGGAACAAAAGCTTTATCCTTCTCACCTGCACAGTCATTTCACCATAATATACAGTAAGTTTTCTCAAACATGCTTTTTCTGTGGTAAATCCACATAAAATCTTCCTAATTACTTTAACTTCATGTGCCTATAAATGAACTTGAGGTGGAGGTGTTCTGTGATTTCTCCAAAGACTGAGGTGAAGCTGACTGGCTCACAGGTCCCTGGATCATCCCTTTTGCATTACTTAAGGATAGATGAGTCCAATATAATTCTCTTTCCAGTTATGTCCATTTATATTCTCTTCTTGGAAGACCACAATAATATAATAGAATATAAAATTTTAATATTTACTATGCTAATATGCCATTAACATAAAGGTAACTCATTTACAGAATCTCCATAAGCAGCAGCAGAAGAGAATATAACCATGGAAACACCCAAGACCTCCATCAGGTATGCTTAAAAGCAATATAGGCTTCCTTGCTCACTTAACTTTTCTCAGTATTCCCTTGTGTCTTTTCCATTATTTCCATTATTCAGTCTATCACTAATAAAGCGACCTATTTGAAACTCAGAAGTTTTCTGTTGCAGTATTTATATAAAACATCATTCACGTAGATATGAATATTACGCTTGCTTACTGGTGAGTTATTGCCATGATGTTTTTTTCACTGAAGAAAGACCTGGTGTTTTCATACATCTTTATGCTTTTATTTCTGTTCAGCATTATTTGATTTTATTGAACTCAATTCTTACTATTACTCAAGGCCTAGAATTTCAAAGGCACTGTACAAATACTTTGTACATCTCTATCAGATAACAAATTGAGAAATAAATGTTCAGTTTAGGTTTGGACTCATCTCTTTCAAGTCCTAATAAAAATAAGACATTTTTGTCCTCAGCCGATTTTAAAAGTAGCTGAATGCAGATCTTGGATGCCACTGTTCAAGACAGTAAATTGCAGGAAATGGGCAACATTTATTCCTGCTGGTGTTATCACCATAATTAATTTGTTTCAACAGGAAAATTACAAATGTCTTTTTCACTTAAATTTATTGATCATGCTACTATTGGTTCTGCGGACTAGTTTAGTCTAGTTTAACATTCTCCTTTGCCATCTTTGTGATTATGATGTAAGGCAATGATATAGACTACAACTTCTGCCCTACAGAGGTGTCCAGTCTGTAAGAGCCAAAATTAGGATTCAAGAGGTCTTGGATATCAAACCTGTATTTAGGCCTTTAGAACAGACAATTTATTAAAGCAAACATAAGCAGAAATGAACATAACTACAAGGCTATAGAATTCAGGATAAGTAAATCCATTAAAAAGATGTCACAAGGTCATCTTTTGCACCAATATGTCTTCTAGCTAAGTTATTTGTTCTCTCAAAGTAAGTATGTGCAGGTAATATGGAGGGAAAAAAGATTGTGGTTATGAGCCTTCACAGAACCACAGAATCACAGAATGTCTTAGGTTGGAAGAGACCTTCAAGATCATCTAGTCCAACTAAGCATTACCCTTCTTGAAAATATGAGGGCAGTGTGGTGTACATGAACTTAATCACCCTGAATCACATGGCAAAACACTAAGTAGTTTTCTCTTAGAAATCATGGAATCAGAGAATGGTAGGGGTTTGAAGGGACCTCTGGAGATCGAGTCCAACACCCCAGTGCAGGAACACCTAAGGCAGGCCACACAGGAACAGATCTAGGCCAGTCTTGAAAGTCTCTAGAGGGGGACTCCACAGACTCTCTGGGCAGCCTGTTCAGTGCTCTTTCACCCTCACAGTGAAGAAGTTTTTCCTCATGTTGAGGTGGAACTTCCCGTGTTTCACCTTATTGCCATTACCTCTCATCCTAATACAGGGCACTACGGAAAAAGAGACTGGCCCCTTCTACTTGACACCCACCCTACAGAGATTTGTAAACATTAATGAGATCCCCTCTCCAGGTTAAACAGCCTCAGGTCTCTCAGCCTTTCCTTATAAGAGAGATATTCCAGTCCTTCAATCATCTTTGTAGCTTCTGTTGGACTCTCTCTAGTATTTCCCTGTCCCTCCTTTTTTAAGTGAGAGGAACATATCATTTTGAAAAATGCTACCGTAAGACATTTTTTTTATCTAGCACAATTCTGTACTACTCCTATATATCAATGCCTATATTCCAAACACCCAAATGTACTCCAACCTATCCACAAGTTAAATACCTATTCTGTTTTAGCAAAACAGAAATATTTGAAACTATGTATAAAGATATACATTTTAATTATTTCTCCATATTTTAGTCTCCTTTTCCATTTTTAGATTTTTTTCTTCCTCTCATATTCCTATGTATTGTTAAAAGCCCTCTCTTCTGTGGAAATAGTAAAACTATGAAAATTGCAGTAATACCATGAAAAAAGAGATAATGGTTAAAAAGCTTTACCATTTGTGTATGGAAACACCTGAAAGAGGACTGGTCTTTTTTCTACAGGTAGTAAAACAGCCTGTGAAAAATACTGAAGGAAGATAAAATAGGTCATTAAAAAAATATTTAATGCACTACCTGGTATTTGAAGGCCCAGGAATATGGCAAATCAAGAGGACTACTGTGGTAGCTAGTGATGATGATGATGGCAACAGAAAACCTAACAGAACTCTCAGAACAAAGGTTGTTATGTTAAAACTGTGGTAAACTGATGAGAGGGGTTTAAGTAAGTCTACAAGGTCATTTACTTAGCTGAACTCTGAATCATAGAATCATAGAATAGAATCATAGAATAGATTGGGTTGGAAAAGACCTCCAAGATCATCGAGTCCAACCCCTGATCCAACTCCAATTACTATATCATGGCACTAAGGGCCATGTCCAATCTCTTTTTAAAAACCTCCAGGGATGGTGAATCCACCACCTCTCTGGGCAGGCCGTTCCAATGCCTGATTACCCTCTCTGTAAAGAATTTCTTCCTAACATCTAACCTAAACTTCCCCTGGCAGAGCTTAAGCCCATGTCCCCTTGTCCTGTTGTTGGTTGCCTGGGAGAAGAGGCCAACCCCCACCTGACTATAACTTCCCTTCAGGTAGTTGAAGAGAGTGATGAGGTCACCTCTAAGCCTTCTCTTCTCCAGACTAAACAACCCCAGCTCCCTCAGCCTCTCCTCATAGGACTTGTGCTCAAGTCCCTTCACCAGCCTGGTTGCTCTTCTCTGGACCCGCTCCAGCACCTCAATATCCTTCCTGAACTGAGGGGCCCAGAGCTGAACACAATACTCAAGGTGTGGCCTCACCAACGCAGAGTACAGGGGAAGGATCACTTCCCTGCTCCTGCTGGCCACACTGTTCTTGATGCAGGCCAGGATGCCATTGGCCTTCTTGGCCACCTGGGCACACTGCTGGCTCATGTTCAGCTTCCTGTCGATCAGCACCCCCAGGTCCCTTTCCACCTGGCTGCTCTCCAGCCACTCCGTGCCCAGCCTGTAGCGCTGCATGGGGTTGTTGTGGCCAAAGTGCAGGACCCGGCACTTGGCCTTGTTGAACTTCATTCCATTGGAGTCAGCCCAACTCTCCAGTCTATCCAGATCCCTCTGCAGAGCCCTCCTGCCCTCCGGTAGGTCGACACTCCCTCCCAGCTTGGTGTCATCAGCAAATTTGCTGATGGTGGACTCAATCCCCTCATCCAGATCATTGATAAAGATGTTAAACAGGACTGGGCCCAGCACTGATCCCTGGGGGACACCACTAGTGACCGGCCGCCAGCTGGATGCAGCCCCGTTCACCAGCACTCTCTGGGCCCGGCCCTCCAGCCAGTTCCTCACCCAGCACAGAGTGCCCCTGTCCAAGCCATGGGCTGCCAGCTTCTCCAGGAGTATATTATGGGAGACAGTATCAAAGGCTTTGCTGAAGTCTAGATAGACCACATCCATAGCCTTCCCCTCATCTACCAGGTGGGTCACCTGATCGTAAAAGGAGGTCAGGTTGGACAAACAGGATCTGCCTCTCCTAAACCCGTGCTGGCTGGGTCGGATCCCTTGTCCATCCTGTAGCTGCTGTGTGATTGCACACAGGATGATCTGCTCCATAACTCTGCCAGGCACTGAGGTCAGGCTGACAGGCCTGTAGTTACCAGGGTCAGCCTTGCAGCCTTTTTTATGGATTGGGGTGATATTTGCCAACTTCCAGTCATATGGGACCTCCCCAGTGAGCCAGGACTGTTGGAAGATGATAGAGATGAAAAGGTGAAGTAACATTTAATATGGTATTTGATGTCCCAAGTTAGCACTGTCAAAGCCTTCTGAGCTCAGTGTTAGAGAATATGAACTGTGAAACTAGAATTGTTAGCAGCTGTAAAATCAATGTTGTAAAATTAACGTGAAATTCATTTTTCATGTTACTGTTATCTTGAAAAATGCACTGCATTATCTCAGTTTGAATGAGAAAAACTTGAGAATGTGGGGCTGTCAAAGACCACCTAGGTCACTGAATTTAACCTTGAGAGTTACTGGCTTGAGAAATCTTTCCTCAAAATAAGTCCACAAATTATCTACTTTACCTGGCCTTTCACTTAATAGATTGAACATGCAGGCATTACCACTGACACCTAAGCTTAAGCATAAAAATTTGGGTTACGTTGTGACACAAGAAAAAATCAGGGTATCTTAAGACATTCCTCTAGGTCAAAGTTTCATGAAATATCAAGGAATAAAGCTACGAGAAAATTCTCAATATTAGCTGTGGTTTCCTTTCAGTAAATAATAAACCCTCAAATAAAGATAAACCAAATAAAGATTTAAGATAGTCATTGTTAGGGAGATAAAATATCAATATTAAAATAAAGTAAAATCTGACACTAAATAAAGTGAAAACTGCAAATGGAGTTGTGAAGCATGAACTTCCTAGATTATGTCATGTGCATACACAAACATGTATTTCACACCTCTTTTGAAACCAATATACTGACAAGATCAAAATATCTAAGTATCTAAACTGGGTATCTTTCAGTCAATACTTTTAGATTGATATGCCTGATTTCTTTAGTAGTAAAAACAATCCCAGAAGTCTTATAGTAGAGATATACTGTTCCCACCAACCACACTATGTCAATCTGCTTTCATTCAAGTTCTGTGATCAGCCATGCTAATTATTGTCTTATATTTAAAATATCATACAGACTAATAATTTATAGTATTTGATGAAGCACCTATGGTACTGTAGACCATGAGTATAAAGATTTCATACTCATTAAGCTGGAATTTTAAAATAACACACTAAGATACATGTTTAGATCATCTAGAAGTATGACCAAATACAGATTTCTGTTCAGTGACAGAGGAGTTTTATTTTATTGTGTGCAAACCATGACAAATTGCATTAGCATATTTTTGCCTTGGAGGTAGAAAAAATATTTTAAAAATTTATGTTGACTTTTTTTTCCTAGGATTCTTCAAGCTAGAATAAAACTGCCTTTTTTAAATTTCAGTCAATTAAAATAGCTTTCATTTTTTTACAGATTTTAGTTCAGAAAACACTGGTGAAGGATTCACATTACCTCACTTGAGCTGAAATAACATCTTGAAAGAAATAAACACTGATTTTTACCAATATTTACAAACACTAAATTGCTTATCAAAATTGTTTCTAATTATAACCACAAAAGGACAGATAAAAAACTCTTTGGTTTTTGTGGGTTTTGTTTTTTTTTTTTTCAAGAGTTCTGTGAGCAAATTAGAAGGCAATTTAGAACACAACAAATTAACAGCTGATTTACCAGATTTGTGCAGGCAACAGTAGCTACTGTTTTACAGAAAAGTAATTACAGCATATTCTCATGGTAGCTGGGTTTCACTTACAAAAAGTGACGAAGTTGTTCGTCAGCTCTGGCATGTAGTGAGAGAAAGATCACTTTCCTCAGGTGTCCTAGAGGGTGTTAATCATTTAGATCACTCTGGAGGTTGGTTAATTCACCACTCACTCTCCAAAGACCTTCAAGGAGCTAGTAGATTAGGAAAAATTCAACCCCTCTTAAGATCTTTATTAAAATAAAACTAGTGAGGATGGACAAGTTGGAAGCCTTAAAAAGTAGTATTTCTCAAGTTCAATTTATGAAGAAACAAGATTTCAGAAAAGCCTCCTTCTACATTCTACCAAGTAAGTGTAATAAACTTTTTTTTACTGTAGCCTTCACAGAAAATACTTCACTAATGAAAAGTCATGATTTGTGTATTTTATATTGCTTTAAGGACATGTCCGGTGCTGTTAAGATTGCTAGTTCCCATCTGAAGAGTTTAGATGTCATTATTCTTGATTTATATGTATGATATATTAATGCTGACTTGGTCTCCAGAGACTTTCTTTCATATAATTGGAACAGCATTACATACCTCTTAACTTGTCCAGGTATTTACATCAGCTAAAACTTCAGTGAACTTGAGGGTAAAACAGAGAAGGGTAAGGGAAATTAAGTTTGGGTAGCAAAAAATTTGTGTAATCTCTTATCTGAACAGAATTTTATCTGAACAGACTTTGGTCATTCAAAATCCACCTTCTGTTTCCAACATCCAGATAACCTGTCTTCTAGAAACTAAATGTGACATATTTCCTTCTTGTTTTTAAAAGCAAATAGATAAATTCTGACAAGTCTGGTGTTGTGAGACAGCAACATCTCTCCATCATGTGACACGAATATGTTCTATGCATTCTGGCCAGTAGATAAACATCTATAAATGATGGTTGATTTCAGGACTGCTACTATCCCTCAGCTCTGTAATAGGTTTCTAGATTATGATATTAACTCTTCTGTTTATATTTCTTTGAACAACACTGTAATTTTTTTGCCGGAGTTTCATGTCATTCTTTCAGAATCTGAATTAAGGTTAGGTAGAAAACACTCTTCTGCTTAGTATTCTTTCCATCTTTCTTAACTGTCCAGCTATTACTTTTCCCATGGCAGGTCTGTATTTTTAGACTCAACGAGCCAATTTCATCCCGGACTGCATCAAAACAAGCATAACCAGCAGACTGAGGGAGGTGATTTTCCCCCTCTGCTCTTTTGTGAGACCCCACCTGGAGTACTGTGTTCATCTCTGGGGCCCCCAGTACAAGAAGGACATGGACCTGTTGGAGAAGGTCCAGAGGAGGGCCACAAAGATTATCAGGGGGCTGGAGCACCTACCCGGTGAGGGCAGGGCGAGAAAGTTGGGTCTGTGCATCCTGGAGAAGACAAGGCTCTGGGGAGACTTTTTAGTCATCTTCCAGTACTTAAAGGGGATCTATAGGAAAGATGGGGACGGACTCTGTCAGGGCGTGTAGTGATAGGACAAGGGCTAACAATTTCAGATTGAAAGTGTCAATTAGATTAGATGAAGAAAGAAGTTCTTCACTGTGAGGGTGTTAAAACACCAGAACAGGCTGCCCAGAGAGGTGGTAGAATCCCAATCTCTGGAAGTGTTCAAAGCCAGTCTGGATGGGTCTTTGAGCAACCTGATATAGTGGGAGGTGTTACTGTCTATGGCAGGGGACTGGAACTAGGTTATCTTTAAAGTCCCTTCCAACCCAAACAATTGTATAATTCTATTATTCTATAAAATATTTGTTCAGTTAAGATACTTATTTCAGTCATTTGCTTACGTTTCATTACTTCTGCGCTATTCTGCAGAATGAATGTTCCAAAACTGAAAAAATAAAATTATTTTTCAAGGATATCTTTCAAACTGTGTTGCATGTACACTGTTTTTACTCAAGGGTATGCTGCATAACAGTAGAAGAAATGATTTTGTGTACATCCAAGAAAAAAAAAAGAAAATTCTTAGCTCCTTATATATGTATCATTCATTTAAGATTGATGGGAAGTCTGTGTGCATAAACACTACATGAGTGAACCCTTAAAGCATGCTCAGGAGGAAGCTGTGTAGTTATTTAAAATTAAAACACAGCTTCATCTTGGCCATTAGTCAAGAAGAGGCATCTTGGGAGGCTTCCAGTTTCACAAAGTAAGTCCTGTGAAAGTCCATTAAAGCAACTCTGTCTTAGAAAAGATCCAAACAAGTAATGCTTTGATCCATAAATCATCAGAGAAAGTGAAGAATAGCAATCTTAACTTTATATTTAACAATAGTGTCTGATCTGAAAAATCATGTTGGAGTGAATTCAGAAAAACATCTGTTGTGTCTCAGGATGTAGCCCTTTGAAACACCTATTTTAGCATCTGAACAAAAAAGATCATTTTTTTAAAAGCAGAACATAAATATTAAACTATTATAAATAATGAATAACTTACGTTTGTGCCTCAGAATGCTCTTCAAATTCTTCTAAAATTCTTTTAACTGTGAACAATTTCCCATGCAAATAAAAATGAGTGTTAAGATTTTAGAATGCAACAAGTGGTAATTCTATGACTGATTAATTTCATGTGCTACTGCTATGGTGTAACTGGGATGAAAGTAATTCTTCCTGTGCCTTGTACCTGTGTGATTTTTCTATGGGTCTTTGACATTGATCCTCACAGTGGTCATGTCAGTCTGCTGGATTTTTTTCAGTGTTAGAAAAAAGGACCTGCAGCAATGTACTTTTTCCCAGAGTACTGCAAAATTTCCTCCCTTTCATGTGGCCATAGCTGCAAACTGATCATCAAATCCTAATTCCCCTCTCCTCATGAAAAATAACGATCCAAAAGTTTTACTGTGCTAATATTCAAGATGGTAACACAGAGGAAATGTTGGATTTATAAGCAAAGTCTGATGTTTTAAAGGTCTATCTGAAGTCACTTAAGAGATCTGCACCTATTACACATCTGACATGCAGTTCTTCCTGTGGCTCAGCATACTTATTTTCCACCCATCCAAAGGCTTTTTTCATTAAGAGAGGAGGATGAAAGGACCAGTCTGTCTCTATGTGGCAACCTCTTGCTTGACAGATAGGAAGGAATGACTACAGGTTGTGTGAATTATCCTGGTATTTTATATATAGGGTAGTGAAGAATCTGCTTTCTCCTCTTCCCCAGGAGCAATGTTGTGAGTATTATCAAGCATTACATAGTGTCTAAAACCACACAGGTGTTTAGTTCATGAAGGAATAGGTACCTGAACACTTTACTAATCCAGAAAGTCCATTAAAATATGTACAATAATCCTGCTGAGAACTCAGCTTGCATTTAGCGTCTTCTATTAATATTAATCTTTCTCATGCTGTGTGGCTGAGGAAATGATAGTAATTTCTCAGTTGAATGGTGTAAGTTTGTGATATCTATTTTCTTACAAAATCTTGTATATTTAGAGAAATGTACTTTTTTAAATTGCATAATATGAGGGAAAAAAAAATTAAAGTACAGCCTCAAATCTCTCATATATTTAAACTTATGTCCTAATACATCTTTTGGAAAGATTTCAAGAACACAATATGGTCCATTCCCTGATGTGAAAAATAATTTCCTGGACTTTATTGTGGAGAAGCTCTTCATAACACCTCTCTCACCTTTTCAGTGCTGGAGGCATTCAAAACCTGCCTGGACGAATTCCCGTGTGATTGGATCTAGGTGATCCTGCTCCAGCAGGGGGATCTTTTGAGGTCCCTTCTAATCCCTAACATTCTGTGATTCTGTGAATACCATCTGTGGAAGCAAGGTTGAGACAAACTGATGTATAAATTGAACCTGTATCTTCTGCTGGACTCATATACTAGCAGACAACAGGTGGTAAATTGTACAACAGACACCGAGAGGTAAAGAATGCACTCGTGGCACTTCAACACCTGAACTGTCAGTCAAGATCCAACTTTAAGGAGCTTTAGCAGCAGAGTGGAAGTCCAAAGAAGAGAGGGTCATTCCTTTTCAATCCCTGTGCCCTGACTTATTTCCTATTTAAAGGGAGCTTTTGAGTGGTCCTGTGGCCTTCCTAAATTCCCTAATTTTAGCCCTACTTCAAGAAAAGAACCCAGAAGTGGCTTTTATTCTCTCTGCACTGGAAGACTGGGCTCATGATCACATAAAAAATTTGTTATACAATTTTCCAAAATGATTATGCTGTTTCATAATGTCTTCTTGGAAAATTTCCTTTCAGCTCTGCACAGGTGACAGTTTCCCCTCTCTCCCCATATTAGATAAATCTGCAAATGTAATATAAATGTTGAATTTACTGCTGATTTGTGCACACAACTGATGGTTTCTTTGAAACTTCTTCCCAAACAGGTAAGACTGGAAAATACACAGATGTAGTATAAGTGACATTCATTAGCACAGACAGAATTCCAGGCCTTTTTCTCTGAAGAAGCAGGTTATGAAGCAGCTGTCAATATGATAGGATCCAATTTCATCCCATTCATCTCTAGTTCTCAGGCAACACAGCTGGAAAATAGTGAAGCCTCCTTGCAGCTAAACCATGCAAGTGTGCCCAGCAGCATACTAAATTGCCACGCATATGTGTACCAACAAACCTGTTGCAGCTATTCCTAAACCATTACTTTCAAATTTGCTGTCTGAACAGCATACAAATCTGGTTTAAATGTGACCATAAGATTGCTTTTGCTGCATCATGTACAAGTACTCCATTGATAATTATTTTTTTTCTATTTCTTTTTCTTCCCTAATACATTATATAAATGTCGTTCTGGGTGTAATTGGAATTGGAAAACAGAGGCCTCATTTACAATATTTTATTTAACCCACATACCACTAGTGGAAAAAATAAAAGTCCAGGAGCTGTGTGGGACATGACAGTGATTTTTTTCCTTAGCATAAAATATTGTTTGTCACATACATAAGGTTGCTGTAAAATTGACACACAGATCCCAACATATTCTTTTAGAGTTTTAATTTTAAGCATTTAACTTGATATAAATTGTAAAGAGCAGGTAAATTTAAGAACAAGTTAGAATTATCATTGTCACACACCAGTCATAGACCAGAGTGAGGTTTTGATTGTATTCTCGGGAACAGAATTAAGACTCAAAACAGAGTTAAATGCCAAGTGACTTAATTTGTCCAGCAACAAATTTGCGAAGCAGAGAGATAGAGAGAGGAAAGAAAGGAAGAAAAGGGTCAGTTGAGAAAGATACTATCCCAGGTCAGTGGCATTGCATCCATCCACTTTTTCTCAAGTCCAGTGGAAAATGTTCATATCCTCAATGTTGGTTGTTCCTGCTCTTTTAATGGGTCATCCTTTGAATATTCATCTTTCTTTGAAGAACTACTTAGCATATTCCAGGAGCTATTTTGCATGATCACACCTACCACCTGGTGGTGGTACACATGCCCAATACCATCTCTGGAAGGCTTTAGGTGGTCTTTGGGGGTCTCCAGACCCCTCGGTCTTCCAAACCTTGGGTCTGGGCACATGCTCAGGGGTTAGGTTGCAGTTCTCAGAATTAGCTCCTTGTTTGAGTTTGTAAGAAAACAGGAACTTCTAGTGTTGTGGTTCAGTTGTCGCTCAGTTTGTGCTTTGATGTCTACCCACACTTGTGCAGCAGTGTTGAGACAAATAACGCACAGTCTTTGACACCATCTCTGACAATCATTTAAGAAATGTCGAGAATATTGAAATAGCTGGATGTGGATTTCAGGTGCTGCTCAAAACCTTGTATTCTTTACTAGTCTCAGCTAAAAATTAGACCATGGGAAAATAATAATAATAATAAAATCTAAATAAAAAAAGACAAGGATACTACGTATAGATAAATAATAAAAAAAAACCCACAACATAACCACAAAACCCACAAAAAACCCCAACCCCCAGTCAGTTGCTTTCTTGTGGTATGAAATCTAAGCTGCAAAACTACAGAAAAGCCTTACATAAAATCTTTTCTTAATTCTTTCATAAAGTCACTACAGTAATATCTAATTTTTCAATTGTTCTTGCACTTTCAAGTTTGGGTGGAGAAATACCTCTCACAAATTAACTGCAGACATTTCATCACCCTTCTTCTCTGCCCATTCAGCTTTGAATTTAAATGTTTTCTAATGCCCTACACAGGCTGGTGGCTCCACATCACATTGATTTTATACATTTTAGGGCATACTTATAGGTATAAGAGTCAAGGAGACTTAAAACTTCCAAGTGCAATTTCTTTGGAAGCAATATATTTCAAATATTTCTTGGTCAACTAACATGTATTTTTAATGTAGTTTCTTTTCTGCTCATATGCTTTCATGTCAATACTAAATTTGGTTTTTAGGTTCACCCACTCATCAGTAATTATGAATACACAAAATTACACTACATTTTTAACATTTGCTGAAATGAACAACCTGATAAAGTCATACAATAACAAGATATATTTGAAAAAAAAAGAAGTTATAGGGTATCCTCATGCCTATGCTTATATTCTGTGAGTGAACTATACTGATACTACTGTTGACAGATAAATAGCTAACTCTTCTAAAGTATCTCTAATGAGAGGCTCCAGTCTCCAAGTAACCTGTCCAATGTCTTTCCTCTAACCTGGATCCTTCTTGTTGCAATTGAAAAACTATTATTTCTTTTCTTCTCCATACCTGCAACGGAGAACAGTTTATTTCTGATGAGTACTTAAAAGGAATGGGGAGATGGTATCTCTTATCTTCTTGTTTTGCATGTTATGCTACTTTCAGGAGAAGGATTAACTCAGATACTTATCTGGAAACAGAAGAGACATGTTTCTTCCTAAAAAAATGCTGAATCTTACAGAGAGAAGGACTGGAAACTGCATGCTCTGGGAAGCAGAAGAAAGCATGAAAGTAACTTTAAAGATGTAGAAGTCTGCAGGGGGAGGAGAATCTGAGCTGCTGAGAAGAATCAGAGAGCAGACAGGAAGTTTTCAGAGATGTTGAACAGGGAGCACACACTATTTGTAGTGATCCCTGGGCAGATTGAGAGTAAAGCAGCAATGAGGTGTGAATGATAGCACTGTATATCAACCCTTTGTATTTGTAATCTGCCAGTGCTTTAAAAGATAGGAAAACCAGATAGATTAATAATCCCTGTTTTCTGTGTTTAAGAATAATTCATTCTTCTTCATGGATTTCATTATAAAGAAAAAAGTAAGCAGAGACTAATTCTAAAAGCCTGACTGACTTAGGGTCCTGCCTGAGGAGCTACTTTAATTTCTATCATATTTGCAGAAGTACAACATGTAAAACTGCATACATTATTCCAGCTGAGGCTTTACCAAAGTATATAAAAAAGCCTGTGTAAATATCCAATTTATTACACAGATATGAATGATGTGATCAGTACTCATTAAGTCTGTTCATAATTTTTTGTAAGATATATGTTTTTCTTGTAAAAGCATAATATCAGTACATTGGCAGCTACTCATTTGCCAAAACCCCTGGATCCTTTCTTGGAGAATTTACCAAGTTCTAGATCTGTTATATCCTGTATCAATACAGGATATATCTGGTTATATCTGTTCAGTGTAGTAGTTTGTGCTTCCACCTTTTAATCTATTCATAATTATTTTTTTTTTTCAGCATCCAAAGAAAAAATGATAACGCAGAAATTAATCAGTAAAGGCAGACTCCTTTTGTCCAATGGACAAGCTCTATTCTGGGAAATTTAGCCTATCAGGTTTTAATACTACAGTGTCTACTACAGTTCTGTCTTCCACTTTTTTTCTGTGGTGTGCTCATGGGAATGTCATATAAAATATAATCTAAATCCCCATAATTTCATAAATTGCCTGTTCTTTTCTGAATTTAAGGCTACTTAATGTCACTGGGCATTTGGTGCCAGTGACATCTGGGCCATCCAGGCACTTTGGAAACTCCTGCACTTCAGTTACAGGCTCATCATTTTCAGCCACCCAGGGTATTATTGCTCAGAAGTTAGCCTCACTTTTTGCTTTAAAATCTGTTTTCACTATACTCCTTTCAGGGAAGAGTTTGCCTAGCCACATCTTATTTCCCTTTTCAAGTATTTGCTTATTCTTATCACATTGTGTCGTGCTCTTTTCCTGGCTATTGCTATTTTACTTATGTTTGTTATGAATTTCTTAGTTTGCTCAAACCTATATTCACCCACCAACATGCAGCTGATCATTATTAATATCAGGCAACATGGTCTTTAACCTCTGTCTGTCCTGTATGACACAAATTTGTGTCTTCAATATCCATATTTGTTTCTTGTCCATATTCAGCTGCTTGTTTTTGTTACTCTATCACATAAATGTAAGGATTTAATCAGATAAATAAAATAGCTCTTCTTAAGTAATACATGTACCTTGCATTTAGCTTTCATCTGCGTAGCAACTAAATCATATACACAATGGTTACTATTTTTCAGGGTTTTATGTGTAATGTAGCACTGTAAGCTCCAGATTTGACCTGCATAGCACTACTTCATCCTTGTTTCTTACCTTATATGTGACATCTATTAATATTCTCCTATTAAATGACCTGTTACCCTGTCAGAAAAAGAAAACAGGTTGTTTTGATAGGATTTATTCCTGATGAACATATACAGATTCTTATTCATCTTACTGTTTTCACATTGTTTACAAGAAGTTTGGTGTTTTTTTTTTCATTTAAAAGAAATCTTTTTGCATCTGAGGAATGAAGTCACACTAACTGCTGTATAATTCTCTGTCGTCTTCTTTTATCTTACTTTATGTACAGGTTTGTTTTTTTTCATATAATTTGGTATTTCTAAGAGTTCTCAAAGATAACCACTTAGAGTTTTCTGATTGCATCAGCCAGTATCCTAGGATGAAATTCAACAGAACACATTGATTTAACTTATCTAAGTGCTCTGCAACTCACATCATTCCTATTCCATGTTGAGATCTTCCCCTTTTTATTATTATGCTAGCCACGTCTCCTTCATGGATGTTTGTACTGCAGACTGATGCAAAAAAAAAAGTCATTAAGAGCTTCAGCCTTCTTTGTGTTATCTGCTAGCTTTCCTTCTTCATGAGAACAATGAGGAGAACAATGCTTCTTTTCTTCTTCCTCTTATACTTAGAAACTGATTTCTTGTCATTCTTATGCCTTTTTGCTAATTGCTTCTCATTTGTGTCTTGACCTTTCAAATTCTTTCTTCTATGCCTAGGCTTTTTTTTTGCCCTCGGTAATTGCTCCTAAATTTTAATTTCTAGATGCTTCTTCCTTGTATTTGAAGACAATGAAGAATTCGTAGTTTAACCAAGCTGATCTCCTATTTTTCTTTTCTGATCTTTTATTTATGCGCTCAGTATTTTCTCTTTGAAGAGCTGACAACTTTTCACAGATTTCTTTTTTCCCTGAGTCTTACTAAAAGAACTACTTACTAGTGAATTTTCAAGCTTATTGAACTTTATGAGTAGATCAGTATTCACAGTTCACAGTGATTCGGAAAGAGTACTGAGTAACCATTTGTGATCTGGTAATATTTACAATGAAAATATTAGAAATAATGTTACCTAAATATCCTGCATCCATTCAAACTTGACATTTTTACAATTATTTTCTTTTTGATTCCAGTTATTTTTACTGAGAGGATTTTATTCTCTTTCTATGAAACAACAAAACCATTAAATAAACTTCTCGTTTTAAGAATGGATGTCACCAACTAGGACAATACACACTGTTTTCAAAATTATTTCTTATAATACATGAACAAATACACGGCCATGGGGAGACCCGTTCTGAGATCAGTTGTGAGGACAGAGATGTGTTATTACCAAAAATAAAAATTTACTTTGGTTCCTTATATATACATTTAGTTATCATTCTCTATAAAATCCTGCATTCATTTCCAGACATGTTGAGGATTTATGAGCAAGGAATGGACATGTGCGCTATCCGGCCTATTTATCAGAACAAGCCTAAGCCTCAGTCAAGGACACTTGGAGGCAAAAAGAAGGGAGTAAATGAATGGAGCAGACAACTCCCGAATGCTGAGAAGCACATGAGAGATAAGAGACCACTGTACACCTCATACCACCGCTGTACGCCGCTTTACGCTGCTGTATGCTGCTGTAAGCTTTCTGCTTGCTTGCTGCACAATAACCAGTTAAGAGTGAGCTTACATTACTTAGCCAATGATAATGTTACAAGTAGCATAAACATAGAGGAGATGACTATATAAACTGCACCCTGTAGCTAATAAACTGGCATTCACCTGATCACATTGGTCTGCGTGTGATTGTCCGACATGTTCCCCCGCAAATGGCGCACGAACAGGGACCTGAAAAACTGCTGCTAAAGCTGCATCTGTTGGCGTGAAGAAGGCAGCCGAAGAGGGTGGAAAGCCGGCTGAAAAAGTCGCTGCCCCTACGCCTACGTGCGGAACAGCCCAACACACACTAAAAGGACGTGAACCTCAGTCAAGGAGACAGAAATAAATCTCACTGCAAGGCAAGTGAGCGGTCGGGGAGGAGATGGGGTGTGCTTTTCCATAGGAAGAGGAAGCAGTAATGAAGCTCCTCCAATATATACTCTCTGAGAGAGAGATTAAATATGAGACTCAAACCTTAAAAGGTTTATTACTATGGACTCAAGAAAAAAACTTAATCCTTGGGACTAGTGCAGCGCTTGAATCGTCTACCTGGGAAGCCGTAGGGAATCACCTATGGGAAGATATTAGCAATGGGGCAAAGAAGCGAAAGAAGCTTCCAAACATTCAACCCTGTGGAAGCTAATTAATGAATCTTTAAGATATCTAGAGGCAGAGCGTGCCATAGCCGCTTCTGCATTTCCTGCCCTGAATCAATTTGCGGTGGGTGAAGACGTCCCCGCGGACACCCCTTCCTCTATGAATCCGTTTGTTAAACCTATCNACCGCTCAACCTTTTTCGAGCACCGCCTCCAATAGATGTCCTGCGTCCAAGCTCACTGGTCCCTTCTGCACCGCAGCTGCCAGAGCTTGGCCAGTATACCGCCCCGGAGGAACACCCCTCC
>VWZY01005320.1:68112-103995 GCA_013399075.1 Chloroceryle aenea | reverse complement strand
CCTTCAGATACTGGAAGGCTGGATAAGGTGTCCCTGGAACCTTGTCTTCTCCAGGCTGAAGAACCTCAACTCTCTCAGAGGGGTTTCAGCCCTCAGATCATCTTCGTGCCTCTATGGATCTGCTCTAACAGGTCCACATCCTTGTGCTAGGGCCTCCAAAGCTGGACCCAGCATTGCAGGAGGGGTCTCCCCAGAGTAGAGGGGCAGAATTGCCTCCTTCAACCTGCTGCCCACATTGCTGGGGATACAGCCCAGGGTGAGATTGGAGCTTTCTGTGCTGTGAGCACACATTGTTGGCTCACGTTGAACTTTTCATCAGCCATCACTTGCAAGTCTTTCTTCTCAGGACTGCTCTCAATTCACTCTCCACCTTCAACTTCAGCAATTCCTTTGGCCAGGTAGCCTGAACTCTCTGAAGACTGTAAATGCAGAAGAAGGATCAGTGCTGTAAGGTCATCACAGTCTAAACTGAATGCTTACCATTCACATTTTGTGTGGGTATCTTGACACAGGATTTATGTATCCAGAAGTAGAAGCTCTGCTCTAAGTGCAGTTGAAGGAATTTAAATATATTTTGGCTGCTGAGGACACATTGACTACAACGTGCTTATTGCTGCACTCATTCACGGGACAGATATGCTTTACTCCTTCCTATCTTAAAAATAAAAGATTCTGGCCTAGTTTGCATGAAACCTGCTGCTTTATCTGCCTTTCCTCTGATCATTCTGGTAAGTTGTGTCTGGGTGTCCTCTTCCATTGTGCTTTCTTCCATGGCAGTCAGCTGGAGTCTCTTTCTCCAGGTACTCTGGTTATGGGTCCGGCTGGGCAGTGCTGTGCATTTCCCTTGACACGAGCTGCTGCTGACCAGCTTGACCATGTTCTTCAGTTAATCTTGTTTTCCCATACCTGTGTTTATCTACACTTGCTTCGCTTTAGTCCTCACTCTTGTTTCTTGAGTGTTGTCTTGTCTCACCTTTTTGCAGTTATAATGGTCCTTGTTTATTCATCTGCTTTTCTTTCCTCAAACCTTAGCTCTGTAATTTCACTAGACGTATGAATTCAAGTTCCAGACTTCTCTCTGCGTCATTGGAGGGTCCAGCCTTTCTCCCTCCTTGGCGTCGTGCAGGTATCTATCCCTAGTTCACACTCCGGTTTCAGAGAGACCTCTTTTTGGGGCTGTGTTACTGGGGTTGTGCTTTCAGATGTTTCCCATGACCGTGTTTGCAGTGGCTGTTGGTTGGGCTGCTGTTCCGTTTGTCAGTTCGACCTGTACTCCAGATGTCTTTATGACTGTGACCTCTTAAGAATTTTGTGTCCAAGCTATGGCTAAATTATTCTGATATTTTTCTTACCTGTACAGCGTATCTGTTGTATGGGCCTTTTGTTCTCACCACCCTTTTTTTTTTCTCTTGTTTCTGTCATCTAACTGGTCATTTGGGTCACTAGTTAAGATCCATTCTAGACAGAAACCATCACATCTATGTAATGGAAATTGCTGCCACAGACATTATCTTTCATGTCTCCTTCCTTTCTGTCCCTTTATTATCCCCCTTTCTCTCCCTCCCCCTCTTTTGTTTTGTTTTGTTTTTAATCAAACATTAAGTTCTCTTAATTCCAAACCTTTCCTGACATACCCCACTGTGAATAATAACTGTCGTGGGATGGAATCAATGTGTCATTGTTCAGCCTGCAGTTGGTCTCTCGATCCAGTGTCTCTGCTGCCTATTTACTTAAGCTTCAGACAAATGAATTTAGGGTTTTTTCTCTGATACTTGGAAGGTTCCATATAAATCCATGACATCACTGAACTGTTAATTTTCAAAAGCTTTAATTCTTTATATTCCTCAAAAAAAAATCCAAGAAACATTAACAGTCATTTGCAAAGCTGAGAGCTTTCCATTTGTGGATAGAATTTGCAGAAGTTTGAAAAGGAGGGGGGAAGGTAAGGTGCTGTTTCCTTACACTAATGGATGTTGTGTGAAAAACTTACCTGTGGATCAGTCTGTAGTAACTTCTTTGTCTTTTACATGATGTATCTTTATGATTTTACATTCTTTGTCTTTGTGTTTTTTTTCAGAATGTTTCCTTGCTGCAGAGTAGGTCTAGGGGAGTGCTTAAATCAGTGTTAAAAGAGTGTTTAAATTAGGTCTATCCAGAGGAGGTAAAGCTTAGGTACTGCTGCTGCTTGCTCTTTTTCCCTTGCAAGATCTGGGTGTAGAGCAACACACTGGGTTTTGGTGGGGATACTTACAGAAATTCAACCTCAGGTTGCTGCTGCATAGGCAGGTTTGTGTCACACGGGAAATGAGCTGCCTTTTATCAGAGGCTGCTTCCTGCTTCCTAACTGGCTTGCCTTTTTTTTTTTTTTTCCTTCTCTTCCTCTTTTTGGTGGAACCAGGGCCATTCTCTGAAGGCTTCCCAGGAGTAGCTGTCGCTCTTGCTGTCCTTGCCCAGATGGAAGTAGTCTTTTAAGCTCTGACCTGTCTTAAGAGAAGGTTCATCCTCTGTCATTCTCATAAGCAACCATTAGTTCTCCCCTGAACTGTTACCCCTGACTTGTTACTTTAATTTAGAGATACATGGATATTTCATATTGTTTGCAAATTAACTAGAAGTTTATAGCTCCTTGAAAGTCACTTTCAAATGTGCTGAACACATTTGCAGTTATAAAAAACCACAGCAGATACGGGTTTGCACCCTGTGGCTTGGAGCTCTCTGTATGAACAGCATCCCTGCGGAGCAGCTCTGGGGTGGACACAATGTTCTTCACAGGACCTTAGCTGTTGGAGACACACTTCTGCAGCTCTCGTGATATGAACTTTAATAATATGCAAAGCTACAAAACTGTTTTGAGGCCAGTTTTAGTGAAGTTGGTTTTAAAGTGTCTGATGTCCTAAATGAAATTAAGACTTGATCCCCGTTTCCTTCCCTCAGCCTGGACTTCTGTCACTGGCTAAATCTCTTACTAGGAGCATGTTCTGGAAGGTGATTGGGCATCTGTTATTCCCATTATTTGAAATTTATTGAAAAACTTAAAACAACAATTTATTTTCAATAAAAGACATCTTAGTATCCTTTGCATTGCTTTTCATCAAGAGGGATTTGTCAAAGTTGTTGACCAAAAAACTTTGTATTACTTGGAAATTCAAGAGAAAGCTGGTTAGCACTAAATTGTGCATTACCCATCAGTTTGGTGTAGCTGCATCATCTGATCCTATATAATTTCATCTATTTTTCCAACTGAATTTTCACTGTGTTAGAGGTGTGTGTGCACGAGGGTCAGTAATCAACAGTCTAGAGGGAAATAAAAGTGTTATTTCAAACTCCAGGAAAACAAAAAGCAGGAAGGGAACCCCAAGCATCAAGGTTTAAGGGATCAAAGTGGAGTGATCCTTCTCTAGTGAACATGCCCTTACAGATCTTGGCTTTGATTTGGAAGACAGTTTGACTGAATGCACTATAAAGGAATATTTAATGAAGACAGACTTGGAAAACAAGATCTTAGATTCTTACTTTGCTGAAACCTCTTGCTCACATGTGCTGTCCTTAAATGAAAGAGTCAAATATTTTAATAAAACTTATATAATCAATGTTCTTGAGCAAAAGCTGATTGTGACAGGGTCATGTTTTCATCCTCTAGCGTGATACTTTGTTATTTCAAGTATGTCTTCTCTTCCTGTGCAACTTGGAAACGAGACTGGATTTAATTCTTTGTTAAAAAAAATGTATTTTTAAATTTAAAAATACTTTAATAAAATCATTTCTCTTATGCCTTAAGTTCTTTGATTAGTTTCAAAGGCTTTGCCATTATTTAGGAAGAAGGAGGATAGTGAGGTTTATTATTTATAGCGCAAAGTCAAGGCAATTGCTTCCCACACATATGCTTGTTGTTAAGTCTGTATACATGTGTTTGAGATTTCTGTAGCTGTCACTACCTTTTTTTTAAGATCATACTTTGCAGTAAGTCACAGTAAACAGTTCTTATGACAGACAGTGGGGGGGACACCAACAAAATTGTTCACAGTCCTGTTTTTTTTCTCTTCTCCATTTGTTTTCTTAACAGTCCTGTCTATGCAAGGCTCTGGCACCCTCACAGCAAAGAATTTTCTCCTTATGTTTAGGTGGAGCCTCCTGGGTTCCAGTTTGTGCACATTGCCACCTGTCCTGTTGCTGGACAACACTAAAGAAAGTCTAGCCCCATCCTCTTGACCTTCGTGGTATTCAGTCCCCTAAGCTGAAAGATAGGGATGGAGATCAGAATAATCCCCTTACAATCTGGGAAATAGTACTGAAAGACCTGCTAAGCCAACTGGACACCCATAAGTCTATGGGGCCGGATGGCATCCACCTGAGCGAGCNACTGAGAGAATGGTTAGGCAGTGGAATGGGCTGCCCAGGGAGGTGGTGGAGTCATCATCCCTGGAGGTGTTTAAAAAATGAGTGGACGTAGCACTTGAGGCTGTGGTCTAATGGATAGAGATGTTAGGATGAAGGTTGGACTCGATGATCCTAGAGGTCTTTTCCAGCACTAATGATTCTGTGACCCCCAACCTTTAGCTATTTATGAGCATTGATCAGATCCCCCCGTCTTCTCCAGGCTAAACAGCCCCAGGGCTCTCAGCCTTTCCTTGTGAACAGAGATGCTCCAGTCCTTCATTTGTATGAAGAAATGCTGTGCTTTTATAGCATGAGAAGAGCGGGATAAATCTGAATTTCTGATTCTTTCTGCTGTTGTGCTCTTGCTGTTCATTACTACTTACTTCTGTAGGACCTGGTGTGTGTGTGCTGTGAACAAGCAGCATACCACCAAGTGTCTTGTGGTAAGGACTCTGCAAGTTCACTCTTTGAAACTGTGGCTCTGAATTTTCCAGGATCCCAAGAGGAATGGAGACTCCATTGGATGTCTTGTCGAGAGCAGCATCGCTAGTACATGCTGATGATGAGAAACGTAAGTCTGAAATTTAGTTCTCTGCTTTGCTGGGTCCAGATGCTTTATGTTTTCATTATATATCAGCCTAGATACTGGCTTGATCTGTCTTTTCATTTTACTCAAGCTAAGACATGCAGAGAAATGTCTTCAGAAGCCCTTTGAAGGTTGTTGTCCTCAGTTGCAAAACCCAGTATTACATTTAAATTGGTTAGTACACAAGAGAGCATCATTCCTGTTATTTTGAAGAAGTACTTTGCAATTCATATAAAGATGCCTCTCTTTTCCCAGAGTTTTGAGAACTCATGCTCCCTGGTGACATCAGTTGGACTTTTTTTCATTTAAGAGCACAGCACAGCACTGGGTGGGCATGAGTGGCTTGCAAAGGTTCCTCAGGGTTCATGAAAACAAAGAGGCAAACTGTTACCGTTAGTGATGAACACTTCGTTGCCCTTTCCCTACTACTGAAAGCTGAGCACAGGGTTTTAACACAGCAGGTTATGTCATGTGCAGCTATAGAAGCTCATGTTGCCAATCATCTGGGTAATATTTTTGCTGTTCACTTTCACAATAAGCATTTAAGGTGGGTTAAGTAATGTTAGAATAACACTTTCCACCCTGCCAAATTGCAGTGCTGCTTTGGAAAGCAGATTGTTTCCTGGTGCTCAGTAGTCTATGTCTGTGTCAGGTTTTTCTGAGTAGTGTAAGCTCTTGGGAAGTGTGTATGTCTTGGGTGTCCACCTGAACAAGTGCTGAGTAGAAAAATGGTATTTTGGATTTCACACTGCTTTTGTATGTAGCTTCTATGCATGTAATCACCTTTTAAGTTTAATTCAGCTATGCTTCTTTTGGTCTTTGTTCCTTGATGCTATGTCTATGTTTTGGAAAGTTATTGTCTTGAATGCTGAATAAAAGAATTGATTTATTGCTGTTGCTAATCAACTTACTAAAGTAATAGTGAGGTAAGCACACACAATGTATTTGGACAAGAAGTCACAGAATTCTTGTGCGTATTCCAATAAAGATAACCAGTAACTTGCTCATTCAGAAGTTTGTAGGGTGAAGATTTCATTCTATGTTTCATTACCCTGATGAGCTCATTTGTATTACTGCCTCAGCTATATAATGAATATTGGATCTGCTCTTCTCTGTTCACCTTGCTGCTGGATAAGTACCAAGCTTTTCCTGATGCCACTGCAGTGGGGTGATTAGGTCGATTGCTGCAGTTATTGACTGTTACCAGTAAAGTAGACAGCAGTGCAAGTCCTTGAGGAAACAATTTCAACCCTGATTTTGGCCTAGAGGGGTTATCTTGTCAACTAGCATATATTTTTAGAAAAGCCAATAACTTAACCTGTTTTCTTTTGATTGTTTTTTTATAGGTAGTTTGTATATGTATTCTCCGTTTTCTTAAGTTAAAATGCATTCTTTTTGGTTATCTGTTGCTGGAGACTCTAGTTTGATTTTGAGTTCCACAGGGTAGGAATGTTGGGCTGGATTTAGAGAATCCAGAGGCAGCCTGGTTGGGTGCAACTTGCATGTGAGGAAGCTGATCTGTATCTGGTTCTAATTTACATTCCTTTAGTCTTACCACTTAGACATAATTAGATTTATGCCACTCTGCAGCTTCTAACTTGTGCTGTCTCTGAGCCTGTCCTGTTGTTGTGCTTGCCAAGAACGCAGTGGTGTGAAGAGCTGTGAAAAGGAAGGTATCAGTAGTCCAGTCCAGACACTGAACTTGCCCCTTTTTTGTGTCAGCTTTTGTGGAATCAGCCTCATCCAGACCTTGCTCTGTATTACAGTGGGGACATGAACAGCCTGAAGTTAAGTCTTAATCTTGATTTTAGCAGTTATCCTTGAGCTTTTCCTGGCAGGCTGCTCCCGGGGTTCTGGTTTCCTGTATCCCCAGTGCGCCTTCTCATTAACACACAGAATTCCACACAGAGTTTGTGGTACTCCAGTCGTGACCAGGACTGCAATACTATTTATTTATTTATTCTTTAAATCACATTAATTTTACATACTTGGTGTCTGAACAAACTGTTGAATGTATGTTGGTGATAGAAGTAATTAATCACTTGTATTTAAGTAATACAGACAGGCAATTTTATGGCTGATTCATTGAAAAAAAAAATTCCAGTGGGTTCTTTTTGACATTTCTAGTGGTACCATGAACTTTCATGCTTTCAAACTTTCGAGTAAAGATTTCAGATTAATTTCTGAAACATTTCTGTCCTACCCCGAGTCTTTTATGTTTGTACTGCAATATAAAGTTGTCTAAAAGATAACTCCTGATGCCCTTGGCACATTTCATGGTTGAAATTTTATCCTGTCTTTTTGAATAGAGAGCGAAGAAAACATAGCATTGTCATGTAATGACAGCACCCAGCTATGAAGTAACTGGAGGTGAGATTCTGCTAGTGGAGCAGTAAATCTGCTTGTTGAGATGATTAGACTCCCCTCAGACATTCTTATCCAAGCTATAAGCCATGTAAAAGTTGGAAACTGCTTATTTGCCGCTGTCTAAAGAGCTTTTTAAGCAATTGCTGTTTCTATTTTAAATGTAATCTCAAGATTATTTCTTTTCCAAGTAGTTCACTATCACAGTTTTTATAAGAAATATAAAGGTAGTCTTAACATTTCTGATGTCACCTAGTATGAGAAGTATATGCTCAATTGCATATAAAATATTTTTGAAGTTAGGCTGTGTATGCTCCTATAAAAGGTGTAAAGGTTGCCACTGTTGGTGGTGGTCTTGTATTCACACATACCAATAATTTTCACTACAGCTTTTCTTGGAAATTAGTACTATTTGTATAGAAGCCCTTGATCCTCTTGTAGGCATCTTCCATTGGAAAATTTCACACCCTAGTACACTTTAATCCCATTTTAACCTCAGCTTCAAACTCACTTATATAAATCAACAGTCTTCAAATGCATTTGCTGAATCCCAGCAGTGCAAACTCAGGTTTTTGTTAAAAAACAAGGTGTATATTCTGAAGCTGGTAGGTATTCACTACTTGCCAGTAGTGAAGGATATCGGAAGTCTGTGCTCTGAGTAGGTGATGTGCAACTGTTTTATCTATAAAGTTTTGCTGGTTTTGTTCAGTGCTTCACAAATGGTCTGTATATAAAGTGAACATCTGCAAGACCTGCATGTGTACACTGTCTGTGGAATGGCATCGTGGCTGGAATGAGGGTTATTGTACAAAAATCAGCTTTACAGTGAAATGCTCGATACTAGTCATTACTCTTCTGTTCCTCCTCTTTGCCTGTACTGTTTTTATTTGGGCTGGACCCATTTCTCATACGTTCAGGATTCAAGATGGCTATTTTTCAAAGACCACAGTATAAGCTGTTAGTATTTAAGTAAAGATAATTACTGAAAGTACTGTTTTTCTTCCTGTAATTGTGTTAAACAGCAAGAATTCCAACATTAAGGAAGATTATTTCATACAAAACCAAGGATTTTGGGGACTGGCCTTTCCATTATAAGCAGTGTTTTAAAAGCATAATCTTGTTACTGAGAAAATAGAGAAGGAAAATAAGGACTAATAAGGACTGGGACTCGCAGAATGTGTTGTGAGCTCAGTGCTGCTTTTATAGCAATGCTTTACTTATGCTCCCTTCCAATGTGCTTGTCCTGTTTAAGAACATGAGAGTGAATGAGAAAAAACATGTTGCTTCTCACCGTCTTAGGTTAATATAGTGAAAAGTCTGTTGCTGGCAAACAGAAGAAAATAGACTTCCACAAGGAAATAAAAGGTTTGGAAACAGCTAATAAATGACACAGTAAAGTCCTGGGTAGCAGCTTTGCATTCTAACGTGTTGTACAAATTCCATGCCTACTAAGTTGTGATTTATGCTTTAAAAAAAAACTGATACATGGCTACATTAAAAAAAAACCCCAAACCCAGTGATTTTGATCAAGCCATGCTTCTTCCACATTTACCATCAGTCGCGTGCGTCATCTCTGTACACATTGAAGCCTGGAACTGCTATTCTGCACTTCTTGCCTGTGAACACTTTTCTTGTTTGGCAGCAGTTTCTTTTATGTGGTTGAGTTTAATCCACTTCAAATAATTAAGCCAGACTGTAGAGTTGATATTTCTAGTACAGAAGAGTTACTGTGTTTTAAAATCCCTGCCTTAATCCACTTTGTAATAAAATCATCATGGAAACAAGACCCATGATGTTTTTCATTCTTATCAATCAGTTCAGTTAGGAGAATTAATTTTGTGCTCGCTAGGCTACTATCTTGTAATTAATAAATGCACAAGTATTAGTTGTTTTGGATAGCTGACCCTAAAAAAAAAGATACTACTTTAAGGCTGAGTTGAGAACAGCTTATTATTTTTTAACACTCTTGAACAGGAGCATTATTCTGTGAGCTTATTGTCTCTAAATGCAACCCAAGCAGTATTTATAGCAGAATTAATCTTGAATGTTGCTGTCTGTGTTGAAGATAACTGGTGATGAAATATTTTTAGCATCACTTTTCACCTATGCTGTTTGTTTTGTAAATTCATAGTAAATTATGGGCAGTGAGCCTAAGGCGGGTTTTGATACCAGTGTTTGCAGAAGTTTAAATAGCTTCCATCCTACTGCATGAGCACTTAAATCAGCACTGAAAATATTTTAAGATCTTTAGGTGTTTTTTTTTTGCTGTCTAAAAGTGAGGAATTACATGGCACTTGCTATATGAATGCAGTTTGTACAAAGACAGTTGCAATCATTATGTTTCATTTGAAGTTTGATTTTTTTTTTTTTTGGGTGGGGGTGAAGATTTTTTGGGGTTGACTGTTTTTTTTGTAAGAGATTCATCTGCTTCAGGAAAAATGATGAACAGTGATAGCATCTTTACACAGAAGTAAAATATCAGTGCCATGTGAATAACAAATAGACAGAGATTGTGACAAGCTTGCCCCATTCTGGTTAGAACTGGGAGGAATAGTGCATGGTTGTAGTAAAGATGATAAATATTAAATAGGAAATTATTAATTAACAAGATTAAAAAGTTCCAGTATATCATAATCTTGCCATGTGACCTGACCTTTGTATTTTTATTTGCACACAGGTCCAAAATAGCAAATCTTGTAAAAAATAAATGGAAAAAGTCTAAGCAGCATCTTGTAGTGAAGAGGTATTTCACTATTCCTTGTCATTTACAGAGCATTTGTTTTAGGCGTGGAAGTGAATGGACTTAGTTCAACAAGGGCAACCCGTTTAGAGTTCCTTTGAAATCTGTGTTTAATTCTCATATAGACTGTTTGGATGTTAAACTCTTCCACCTCCATGCTAGGTCCCTTCATTTTGTGTTGTCAGTAATAGGTATAATCTGCTTAATAATTTATGGCATCACCACTTCTCTGGGATTTGGCGTTATTTCGGTAGCTGGTGAATTTATTTTTTTTTTTTGGTAACAATGTTGAGGCTGTTAATGTGATCTGTAGGACCTGGTGCTGTATGTGGGCAGTCCCTGTTCTGCAGATGTGCAGTCAAGGGCAGGAAGCAGAGCACCACTGTGGGATATATGGGACTGCTGATGAGCTGTCAAGTCAGAGGCAGAGGTGAAGACTCAGTTTCTGAGTCCTCATTGTAGTTTCTCATTCATCACGTTGCCAGTGCCACCACTTCCTTGGCACTCTTGAGCTCTGCTGGCGTGCAAAGCAATCTGGCAAAAAAGTATTGCAGAGTTGGATGCTGTGGAAGTGGAATTTCACGTGTCAGCCAGAATTCTGTTTTGCATGTTGCTTTTGGAATGCTCGGGAAATAAATTGGTTATTGTCTTCTACAGTAGCCCCTTGTCCTGTCACAACAGGACCTGATGAAAAGCTTGTCCCCCCCCTTTCTGACAGGTCCCTTTAAGGCCACAATAAGGTCTCTGCGGAGCCTTCTTTTCTCCAGGCTGAACAACCTCAACTTTCTCAGCCTGTCCTCACAGCAGAGCGGTTCCAGCCCTAACATTGTTTATGTGGCCTCCTCTGGACCCACTGAAATCCTGCTGGGTTGAGAGCAGCACAGCCACGTTAGCTCAGACTTTTCTTTTGCATTCTCTGAACAAATTTGGCAGTATTTTCAAGGTGTGATGTTCTTCAGTGCTTTCAAAGTTTGGGGATTTTTATTTGGGGGGTTGTCACCTCTTGGATGTCTCGTATTAGCAAAACCAGCACAACCTTTCATGTAGAGCTTGATTGCATCATCAGAAGACTTTTCCCTTATTGGTTTGAAAGGAGGGCAAGAAGTGCTTTGTGGTTATTTCTGGTATAGAAATAAGTGGACTTTCCATATGGATGTTTGTTTTGTCTTTTATGGTAAATAAAAATACTGATTTGGTTGTCTTTCTGTGAGTTTGGTCACTGAATGAATGTGTTGGTTCAGAGAAGAGGCTTTTTTTTTTTTATATAGACAAAGAGTTAAGTCTTGAAAATTAGCAGTATGGTTAGACTTTGTTCTGCAACTCAGTTTAACATACAGGATTGTTTAATTTCAGAAATCAATGCATAATTAAGTATTCGAATGGCTTTTATGAGTTAAGCTCTGACCACAAGGACAGTTTCTGTCTGAAGTCTAGCAAAAGAGAAACTGAAGTTTTCTGGAGGAGAAGCTGACTTCTAAGAAGCACTATTGACCATAACGTTTGTGATCCCTCAGCAGCTGTGCAAGGTGTTAAAAGTAGGTTTGTCAGCTGGGCATTTAGGTAATGTTTGATCAGTGGTAAAGGAAGAGTGGGATTTCTGTTAGTTTTGGAGCAGAGTAATAACATGCATTGTATTCTGCTTTTAAATTTGACCTATACAGACAAGATAATACTGATATATTTCAGTAAAATACCCGTATAGTTGAATTCCTGACCTTATGCTTTTTGTCTTTCAAAACTCTTCAGCTGTTTGTATTATTCAATATTTCCTGGGGTGCCTTCCTGTAAATGGTGTCAGGGCCATTTCATCATTTCTAGGGTTTTCTTTGAGTGTTAAATAGGATAACTGATTGTTTGGATTGGTTTGGTGTTTGGTAGTGTGGGTTTTGTTGGTTGTTTTTTTTTTTTTTTTTGTTTTTATTTTATTTCCTCTGTTNTTTTTTTTTTTTTTTGGTAATATATTATTACCTCTAGATGCTTTGCCCTTTCCTTCTCAAATTTTATTGTAGCGAGGAAATACAGAATGAGTAGAGTTATGTTTTCAGCTTGTTAAATAGGCTGGAAAATGGGGCAATTGTGTGCTTGGTGCCTGGATGTATTTTAATAGCAGCCGAACACCATTAGCATAATCAGGGGAGTGATGGTAATGCTGTCAGGAACAAAAGCGTCTGACCATTTTATTTTTTTAATTAATAATAATAATAAAAAAACCAAACCAACAAAAAACAAAAAACAACACACTTGGAAGAGGTTGAGCTGCTTACAGTTTGTAAACATGTAGCATTCTTCAGTGTGACCAGATGTTTCTACCCGAGCTGCGCTCACTTGGGAGATGGGCTGCACAGAGCTCCTGAGCAATGTCAGCCAGACAATGTGTCTCTTCTTTCTGAGCCCTTTTTAGCTAATTGGTGATAAAGTATTTGCAGTGATTGGTGGCTTTACCTCCGAGTAAATGATGTTTACAGAAACGGTATCTCTTGAACTGTTGTTTGGCAAATGGAGGGGAAGGAGTCGTCTTGCTAGAATGGAATTTGTCATCAGATACCAACCATTGCCCTGGAAATTGCAGCTGACCGAATACTGGGCTGTTGAGAATGAGAGCCCTGATGTTAAGAACCGTGGGGCACCTGTCAGTGCGCAGATTGTATTTTCTGAAATGCTGTATTTAGGACTTCGTGCTCAATTTATCCATTTGGCAATGAAATATAGCTGCTATGTTGGAAATATTTGCAATGATACTTGTTATATTGAAAATACTTAAATATAAATTCAGATTTTGAAACGAGGCAAGGAAATTATTCAGTCATTGGGTTTAGCCTGTTAAGTTTTCTGATGGTGACTGCAGTGACACCAATGGACTGTGTTTTACAGGGTCAGAATATACTGGCATGTCAAAATCTGGCTGTTCTTCATGTGGTGAATGTTTCTTGCCTTATTTAATTTAAAAAAACAAACAGCAGCAACAACATAAAAAAAAGAAAACAAAAAACACACACACAAAAAAAAAAAAGCAACAAATTTCTTCCTTAATTACAAATTCTGCTGGCTGGCTTGTGAAATGCAGGGTGCTCTCCTAGCATGGTCTTTGCCCATCTTTAAGAGCATGGAGAATCAGCAAGTTTGGAAATGTTGGTGTTGTGTAAAAAGCCAATGTTCACATAAAACAGAATTAGTAAGGGGAAAGAAGTCAGTTTCAGAAATACTTTGGATTTGGTGTATTTCCTACCGTTTATCTATTTTTTCTTATTTCACTGATTTTTGTAGTTACTACTTTTATCCAGGTGCCTGGAAAGGCAGGAAGCAGAGTGCTGTGCAGCTCCCATGCTGCCTTTTGCCTGTTGCTGTGCTGTGCCTACCTCCCCTACCCACCAGATGCCAGATGTTCTGGAGTGGCTGCAATTCGTTTCCCAAAAGGCAAAGTGGGGCTTTTGGGAAAGGGGATGTTTTTGGTGCCACTATAGCAATGTTTAGCCTTGTTTATACAGGCAGGAAAACAGTAGAGATACCATTTTCTGGAAGCAAATGAAAAGATTATGTTTTAAGAAAGGAGGACTGAGGAAATGTTGTGTTCATTTAGTGTTTTAAAAACCCTATGCTGGAAAAAAAAGGTGATTTTAGTTAAAAACACAGTTTTTATACACACAGAATATGTTAAAACTATTAATTTTGTAAAATCAATTCTTTTAGAAGCAACAGAGTGTTAAAATTGAGGTGGTCCTATACTCTCAGTTATACAGTCTTTAGTGAAATGATCATAGAATATTTACAGTTCTGTTCTAAAAGAAATAGGAAAGTTCTTAGTTAATGAGCTTATGTTTGTTAATTTTGTTTCCCTTGCTGGGAACCCAGACTTTATTTACGGTGTGCCATTCAAATCCGGACCTGAAGGAAGAGGGATCTGAACATGGGTTTTCTAGTCTCAAGATGAGTGTCCTAATTAATAGTTTATGAAATAAAAGGAAGATACTGTCGGTTATCACACTCTGTTTTACTAACTCAAGTGTGTTTGTTTTCTTTTCTGTTAAGGAAAATAAAAAAAACAAAGCCGTAACACTTCTCTGTCAGGCTGAAGAGAACATATTTATCTCCCAAGAAGTGGTCACCAAAATCACTTGCTTTTCATTTTTCCCCTATTTTGCTTCTGAACCAAAAATCAATTACTTGTGTAAGCAGAGTTCTGGCTGTGCAGCTATAAACAATGTCACTGCAGAAACTTCTGTCATCCATAAGCTCAACGGGAGAAATGCTTATTTAGCGAATTGAAAAGTGAAGAGTGATTTATTACTCTCCTATGAATGTTTTTTTTTTTAATTTATCCCCCCCTTCTCTTTTGATTTTAAACTTCATGACACATTCATTGAAAGGGCCGAAAACCACTGCAACTGTAATGTGGCAGGTGATAATACTTTAATAACACTGGAATTATGTTTGCTTTGCATATATGTTTGTTGCTTTGTAAGAGAGAGAAGTTATAAACAGTAGTTGGACTGAAATAGTCTTTTATGTGTTCTTGTAAATCGAATAAATTTAGTACATGCACTGAGCTTAATTTTCTGGAAACTCTGGCAAAAGCAGTAACTGGTTTTATTTTCTGGGTCATGTCTATGTTTGGTTCATCTGAAAACATCTGCATGTTACAGTTGTAACTTTATTACTATAGGAGACGGATATATCTGGCGGTTAACAGCAGGAGAGCAGCAGTTCATCCACAGCTCCATCTGTCTCACTCTCCAGTTTTTTCTATCTTAATGAACCTCTTACTTAGCCTGGCCTGGAAAATATTTGATTATATAGATGTACAAAAATATTACTTTCCCCTCTGAACTCACCTCCAAATTACAAGGTAAAATAATTGCCTCTTTTGGTAAGAAACTTAGTCTTAAGAATGTCATTTGTCAGTCTTTGAGTATGAAGGACAATAACAGGCTTTCCACTGCCGTTTTTTCCTGTGGAAAGCAAAAACAGTTCGGAAATTCCCAGTCTGTCCTTTTTACAAAAATCTAGATAAGTGGGGGATTTTTTGTTAAGTTTTGTTTGTTTGCTTGTTTAAGTAGAATAATAGACAATTAATCTTACTGGAAACCCCTGAGCGGACTCTTCTTGTCTCAAGTACTTGTTAGACTTTATGAGAGTTAATGTCAGTAACTGGTTACACAAATGTCTCATGGTTTCATGCGGCAGTGGGTCAGTGGCTTTACTCCTTTAGACTGAACTTCTCAAGGCTCCCACCAGATGCTTTGCCTTTAAAGGTCAGTTTAACTTTCTGACCAGACCAGCTTCTTGCTTCCCAGAGCCTGCCAGCAGAGCTAGGAAATGGAATGCAGCTTGACATCAGGAATGAAATTTCATGAATTTCTTCTTCACTTCCTTAGTTATTCAGCAAAATCTCACGATATCCACTGTCATAACGACTGACAGAGTGTATTTTAAAAGGATAATACAGTGTCAGAATAAAAAGTTTATATGAATTATTAGAACATGTTGATGTTCTGAGGAATTTAAAGCAGAATCATTGACATTCTCCATAGTGTATTTTCATGTTTACTTATATTGCAGTAGCATATAGAAGTGTGGCTGTTCTAGGCATTGAAAAATGTGTAATTAAATTCCCATCCAGTATGTATGGTATGCACATCTGTGGTGCTAATAACAGCCACAGAAAATTGTCCAATTAATGGAATCAAATGCCATTCTTGAAAATGGAAGGGGCAAGAAAAACTTGCCCCTTAGAAGGCCACAGAAAGGCATGAAGTTTCAGCAAATTGGGAGCTCTCAGCAGGAAACGGTTTGCTCTTAAAATCAGAAACATTTGTACCATAACGTGTTTTCAGGGAGAGTCGTAATGTGCTGCTCGGTTGGAGTGTGAGGTCTGTTTTACCACAGCAGAATTACACATCTTGTGACTGGCTGCTGTCTGTCAAAGGGGCTTCAAGGGAGTTTTTCTCTCAACCATGGACAATGATTTGCTGGTTTACCCCTGAGGCACCAGTGCAGACTGTCCAGTGTAACTGGGCTGGAATGTCATACACATAATGAATCTCTAATAAAATAATAGTTAATAAAATAAACCTGGTTTTCAACCAGCAGCTTTGCTGACAGGTTCTGTTGCATTCAGGAGAGGCAAAAATTAACACATTTCTTCATTCAATTCTCCCTTCCAAGCTTAATATCTCCTTTGATATAGATAGAGAAGGAGCACAAAAATTTGTATGCGCAACACATTTGTATTGCACTGACAACTGCAGTGTTGTGCTGAAATAACATAAATCTTATTTAGATGCCTTTACTCTTGCATACTTCCAGTGTAGCTCTCCCTAACTGGGTTGCATTTTTATGATGGTCTGTTAATATTTGCGTGCATGTGTCTGTTTGATCTTTTGATCATCTGGCAGATCTATTTTAAAATACACTTCTTACTTCTTAGAAATAGGGCATAGTGGCATTATGAGCTGTTCTACTGACCTTTGTGCAATGACATAATGCTACCATTTTTCTACTTTCAATCATACCCAAATATTAATTAGTAATGAGAGGAAGATTGTGATGATAGAAAAATATAAGGTCTTCACTACTACTTCTGACAATCACTGCTCAACCATGAGCTCTTCTGTTCTCCTTACCTATTTCAGTTGTTAATAATAGATTTGTGCTTTCTGGTTACCCCTTCAGTCATTTCTAGTAACTTTAATACAGGATAGAGGCTGAGATGTGGGTGAGATGTCCTGAATTTAGTTATGTCTAAGTATCGATCTTCACAGAATGGTTTGGGTTGGAAGGGACCTTAAAAGNCTCTCCTCCTGCCACTGATTGTCTGGGAGAAGAGCCTGACCCCCACGTAACTACAGCCTCCTTTCAGGTAGCTATAGGTAGTGATAAGGTCACTATCTTGACAGATAGTTCAAAATTTAATTAGCTTTTAGTGTGTATTCTGTATTTATGCTTATGAGAGTAGAATTTTGATTTGGAGTGTGCTTTTTTCTTTGGATTTTTGAGCCAATGCTTAATTACAAACATATGAAGGAAAGTATTTACATAGCAGTATTCATAAAAACATAAATATCAAACAGAATACAAAGGATTTGTTTTTTATAGTGACCCAGGAGCAGCTTTTAGAGGGTTTCTATTTGTTTATGTAAAAGTTTCATAGTCAAATTCACCTGTACATTCAGGCTGAGGTCATGAAAAAAATACTGAGCATGTTCTCATGCTTAGGGGCCACTGCCAGCTGTTTCTGAACTGGAATTTCCACCAATGAGAAAAATGTGTTAGTATTGGTAAATGGTTGATACCAGTTTTAATCCTGAGTGGGACTGGGGACACGTGTAGCAGCGTACATGTGTAATCACCCACAGGGTATTTTGGGATCCCAGCTGGACAACAGCTTGGTTGTGAGTAACCCAGTGTCCCAGCAGCTGTGGGAGGCACCTGCCTGGTAGCGGTTGCCTGTGTTTTAGTGTTTTTTGCATAATTATTCATGTGAGGTGAGTCTGGGAGTGCTGCCTTCATTCCTAATCCCTGAACAATTGTTTCATGCCCTGCAGAAGATAAAAACTCATTCTGGTATTTGTTATAAACGTGTCGGATCATTCTGCAGAATTAGCGTTCTCCAAGGTCTGTTTTCTACTTTTCTGTCTACCTGTATGGTTATTGATTTGGTCTTTGTGTGTGGGTCATTGATTGCAGGCTGAAGATAAATGTGTGGATTATTGTTGGAATTAAGTTCCAGGGGCTGTTTAATTAAATGTTCAGCATGAACTGTGTCCTTACGCTTTTGGCATTTGCTGGGAAATTCGCTTAAGTTTAGTTAATTGACAAATAGCATAATTTTAATTGCAAGAAATTCCACTGTGAGTTTCTGTTGGATTTTGCTGAAATAGCAAGAACCACTTTGAAGACACTTTGTTTCGGTATAGAAGGTGTTCCTAAAACAGTGGAACAGAAGTTTGTGTCATCAGCTTTAACCAAAATGTACCTCACGATTTGGTAATTCCTCTTTTAGAGGTATATGGTTAACAGTGAGTGAAAGATGTGGTGAGAAGTGTAGGAAAGTGAGGGTGGAGGAATTCCAAGGCTGTCGTGCGTTAGCATATTTAGCATTATTTCTTTGCAGCAGTGTGAACTGTTTTAGCCTATAATTTGTCAGAGTTTAGTTATATAAATATTTTATAAGGCATAATATCCAGGTTGCTCTGAAGTAAATGTATGAGAAGAAAACTGGAAAAGCCCAGGGAATTCTGTAGCAAATTAAGATGGGGGTGGGGGTGAGGAATGTGTTGCTAGTTTAAAAGGTCCTGTAAGAGCTGCAGCGTTTTAAGTCTGCTACAGTCAGATTTTAGCTGATAACTGTTTTTTGTCAGATCATTTTATTCTGCACAGGTAGTGTGCACGTCACTAGAATGCCAAACTTCATGTCTCAGTTCACAACTCTGCAGAAAATCTCTAACTCGAGTATCATGCTTTTAACAAGAGCTGTCCAAGAGGCTGCAAGCTTTAGGCTAAACTTCAAACAAGCGTTAGTCACCGTTTGCATGATAGATCAGTGTATTTCTTGGTGAAAAGAGGTTTCAGTAGAAAGCAGCGGATGGGTTGTGCCTCCCTGGGGATCTGCTGGCAAAGGAGTCACTGGGTAGGGCTCTTTCCCAAGCGTAGGTCAGAGGTGTTCACCTCCCAGAAATGTTACAGAGTCATTTACTGTGATTTATTCCCTGAGGCCAAGTCAGCACTTCTGCTGAGGATGTTGGTTTTGGTTTTTTTTTTTTTCTGATTCCTTTCCACCATGCACAAGGAGGAAAGCAGGATTCTTCACAAATGCAAAGGAATCAGAATTTATTTATTTAAACAGACACTGGTGTCATATCTCCTCCCAGTTTTAGCCTGTGTACAGATGTGTTATTAATTTTGGAAACCAATATGTCAACTTGGAAACCAATACAAAAAGACAAAAAAAAGGGCTTCGTGGAACTGGTGCAGACCTGAATGATGACAAAGCAGTACATGTTCAGAGTATGTCAATATACAAATGTTTTGTTTGATTCATGTCTGCATGGGGCTCACTGTGGTTGAATCACTTAAAATCAAGAATAAGCTTTTCCTTTGCAATATTACAGGGCTATAAGTGTAAGTGTGTGAAGATGAGGACTTGATGCTTTCCATTCAATTTTGTACGGGCTTAATACGTCTAGGAGGCTTCACTGTCATCCATTGACACTCTGCATGGAGAGCTGTTGATACAGAATCACTGTCTCACTGAGTTTATGGTGAACAAATATTACACAGGTTCTTGCACTGGCATCTAGAGATACGGAATTTATTGTGAATGTTTGCTGTGCAACACAGTTAATTGAACTGTGTCACTTTTTTTATAGTTATTTTTTTCTCAAAGCTTTACAGATTATTTGGTATATAACAACCTCTGACAGTGCTTGGATAGCCCTCCTGATATCTAATTCCAAGCCAACTGCTACGCAGGCTAATTGGTTTCTTTGGGATTGTCTTCACTGTACAGACGCTCGTGACACAAATTCCATCTTCAAGTGAGCAAAAGAAACCTAAATAAAACAGCCTTTGACCATCTTGTGTTGGGGGCTTCAGAGCCAGATGAAGGACTCTAGGTGGGATCCAGTGTAGAATAAGAATGATCTGAGAATAGTGGCCGCAGTGAAAATAGAGCTGAGTTTGTGAAAATGGACCAACCTTTGAAAGTTCATGTTCCACATGCACCATCTCTGTATTGAGAGAAAAATGGAGGAAATGCAGAGACTGCATATAGCTTGTCAGAGATGGATTTTTTTTTTTTAATGATATAAAATTTAATAATGAAATAAAGAGAGAAGTTTTGATGTGTTAATCTGATGGTTTAAACTTTCAGCTCAGCTAGTCTGCTATTTTGTACTATTGATGACAGGGATTTACTTGTGCCATATCTGCTGCAGTCTGACAAGTTTGTCAGCACTTGTTGGCTTTTCAGCTGGGTTAATGTTTCACTTGGGAAGATTCATAAGTATGACTAGCACCCTGTTTTATGTTCTTCAGGTATTTTTCCCTAAGGAAGTGACACGTACACACGGAGCTCTATGTTGGTCTAGATATGTGATGTAACTGATGAGATGTTTCTGTTTGTAGCTGAATCCTGCTGCTGCTAAGTCTGTAAGGTGAACTTTTATTTTAGAGTCATCTATAGTGCAGTTTTTCTACCGAGGCTGCAATCTTGCCAATGCTTATTCCCATAAACAGAGTTGTGAAACTCTAATTGGTGTGATGTGTTTGGATGCAGAGTCCTCATTTTGACAAGTTTTCTTACATTTGATCTTGGCAGAGTTGACATAGCCCAATTTAAATGCAAAGAAATTATGAAAGGACATCTTTCTGGGACCAAAGCCAGGCTATGGTTTTTTCTAATTAAAGGTTAAGAACCAGGCTGTGCTCACCAAGATGTGTAAAGGTTCACAACCAGAATCCAAGAGTGTCAGAAGATGTGCAATTCAGCAAGCTTCCCAGGGGCTGTCCGCAGCAACAGTCTAGTTGATGCAATCCCAGGCTTGCAAATCAGGAATTACAGGCAAGAGGTAGCTGCCTTCACTTGCTCTTCTGACTCTAGTTGACATCGCAGAGGGTAAATGCATGGTGCATTTACTTGTGAGGAGACCAGATCTTCCTCCTTGTCATCCCTGGAAGAATCTGAACTCCACCAGTATTTTTTCTGCTAATGTCTATCATTCTGCAGGTTTGGGTTGGTTTTTGGTTGTGGTGTTTTGGGTTTGTTTTTTTTTTTTTTATATACGTGTCATCCTGCCTTGGTCAGAGAAAGAGGAATAATATGGTCCTATATGTGTTTGTTTCCCAATGACTGAAATGATTTCTTTGTCTTCTAAACAATGTTTAGAAGAGGCATTCCCTTCTTGGGACAAGAACTTGGCACAATTTCTATTCTTCATCGTCTAAAACTAGAGAGAGGGGTTTGCAGAATAAGCTCAGTCTGGAGTAAGGAAGAAGAGGTAAGGATTCCACAAGAAACATGAAGCACCAGGATTCTTTTAATAAAGGTTCTCCACTGGCTGCCTGCCTGTGACTTTTTTAAATATGTTGTCAGTAAATTAACAGGTCAGACAGGTTCTGCCTGAAAAGAATACGCAGATCAAGAATTCTTTTATTTTTAATTACTACAGTGGATGAAAGCAAGGTGTGGTCTTTGGCCCAGTGTATCGAGTCAGGAACTGGCTGGCTTCTGTGCCCTGGGGGAAATCTCATCCTCCTGCCTTGATTTCTCCAGCTGTCTTCTAGATAGATTATTGCCTTGGGAGGAAACAGTGTATTCTTCTTCACAGGGTTCTTTAGAGAATGAAGTTCTATGCTTATAGGATTTCTAATCTGTTGTCTGTGTAAGGTGTTAGAAAATTAACTTTCCAAATAAACACTTTAAAACAAAAATACTGATCACATGAATTCAGTTTAGTTTATCTGTATTCTTTCTTTGCTGTGTGGTAAGTCAATGGAAAATGCCCTTTTAGTGCCTGGGGCCTTTGGGGCCTGTTCTCTTTAATATCTGTATCAATGATCTGGATGAGGGGATAGAGGCACCCTCAGTAAGTTTTCAGATGGGAAGTTTGATGGGAGTGTTGATCTGCTTGAGGGTCAGGAGGCTCTACAGAGGGGACTGGACAGACTGGATTGATGGGCTGAGGCCTCTGGGATGAGGTTCAACAAAGCCAAGGGCCAGGTGCTGCCATTGGATCACAGCAACCCCCGCAGCACTCCATTCTTGGGGAAGAGTGTCTGGAAAGTGCCTAGCAGAAAAGGGCCCTGGGTCAGTTGGTCAACAGGCAGCTGCAGATGTGCCAGCAGTGTGCCCAGGTGGCCACCAGCATCTTGTCTTGTGTCAGCACTGGTGTGGCCAGTGGGACTAGGGCAGGGATCATTGCCCCTTACTCATCCCTGGTGAGGCCAGCCCTTGAATCCTGGGTTCAGTTTTGGGCCCCTCAGTCCAAGAAGGACATTGAGGGGCTGGAGCATGTCCAGAGAAGGGAAATGAAGCTAGGAAAGGGTCTGGAACACAAATCTTGTGAGGAGCAGCTGAGGGACCTGGGATTGTTCAGCCTGGAGAAAAGAAGGCTCAGGGGAGACTTTCTCACTCTTGACAACTCCCTGAAAGGAGGCTGGAGCCAGGTGGGGTTGGTCTCTTTTTTTCCAGGGAACAAGCAATAGGATGAGAGGAACTGGCCTCAAGTTGTGCCAGGGGAGTTTTGGGTTGGACATAAGAAACAGTTTCTTCCCCACAAGGGTTGTCAAGGCCTGGCCCAGGCTGCCCAGGGCAGTGGTGGATTCCCCATCCCTGGAGGGGTTTCAAAGCAGTGGAGATGCGGTTTGAGGGACATGGTTTAGAAATGACCTGTCAGTGCTGGGTTAACAGTTGGACTCAATAATCAAGTCTCTTCCAACCAAAACCATTCTATGATTCTCTGTTCTATCATAAGTATTTCCATATCATAATTTCTTCACTTTTGTTTTATGGGTGTCTGAATATCTGACTTCAGAGAAAGCTTGAGAGTGCAAATTTGTCCTGAAACAGAAGATACCTAAATGTTTGAGTGCTTTTGGTGGATTACACGCTTAAGAAGAAAATGTTTGTTTACTGTATTTATCCATGTATGTGGTAAAGTTTTTGTTTCCTGCCAAAACCCAAACGTTTCAGCACTTCAAGATTTGCCTTCAAAATGGTTTAATTAAAGTTTTCACTGCTTTCTAGTTTCGAGCTTTTGGACTCGCTTTGAGGCATAATTTACATGACTCCTTGTTTATCTGTTAGACTTAAAAGCTTAAAAAAAAAAAAATAAAAATTGTGTGCAATTTCTTCAAATGTCCTTGGGAGAAATGGGACTTGAAGAAAACCAGCACTATTGCAAAACTTCACAGTATTATGGAGTTGTAACATAAAGAACATGGAGGGGGAAAAAGGGGCAAGGTCACTACTAGGTTCTAGTTTTACAGTAGAGGAATCTCCTTATTTCACATCCTTTACACAGGGTGCTATCCTATTTGGAAATAGGAAACTTTTATGAAGTATGAAATATATATAAAATGCAAAGCTGTTTCATATGAAATATGAAAATGTTCCAGATGCATCAGGCTGTTGACCCAAGCACCATCGTATCTCTGCTATACTTGATTTTTCTTAAGATGTACAGATTAAATACTTGGTAATCCTCTTCATTTCCAGTGCTGTGGGTTTAAATCGTTGGTTATCCATCCACATCTCTTGTGATGTACGTTTCATGTGACGGCAAGTGTGGGCAGGAGGGTGTGAGCCCATTGCAGAGGAACTGGGTTTAGCTGCTCCCTGCAGCTCCTCTCGCCCTGCCCTGGAGCCGCTCTGGGAAGTGCTTGCTGTCAGATGGGGTTGGCAGAGCAGTGCTTTTGGGCCAAGGAGGACATGTCGGGAGCTGAAGCCAGGGCAGCTGGAACACCATCTGGCTCTGTGTGGAGATTTCTCTTTCCTGGATTGCTTTTTTTCCTCTAGATACAGCTTTGCCACTTGGGTGTTCAAATCTATGACTAGCAAAGGAAGGACTTGAAAGAGAGAAACCACTGGAAAATGGAGGCTGTTTACTGGTCTTGTTCCATTTCTCTTTTAATTTCATGTAGTTGTTGTTGTGCTTGTAGGCTACAACATGTTCAGGGGAGTCACAGGGGTGTAACATGTGGTATGACAAATGCCTCCTGACTTGCAGGAGATGCAGTGAATAGTTTCACTAATAATCCCACTATTGCCTGTAGGATTAATTTTGGTGGCAATATTTGCTTTGCTTTCTTTGATACAGGATCTTAACGTTATTTCATGGAGGATTTGACTTATGTGTACATATATCAAAAATGGGAAAAGAATAGTTTTATTTTTTTCCTGTTTTGAACAGTTTTAACTTTTTTTGGGGGGGTTCTTATTACATTGAGTAGCACTGTCAAAAGTGTATTTTGAAATAAATTTGAGAACAAACAATGATTTAGGGGAGTATCTACTTGAATGAAATATGTGATAAATAAAATTAAGCATTCCCAAAACTAGTAAAAGAGGTCATTAACTTTCTCTAAGCTGTACATTGCTAAGGTTCTATTTGTTTATTTTTAATTAAGGCAGTCACATCCACGGGGAAATGTATTTCACATCTGTTTTAATTTTGATCCATTCCCTCTAGTCCTACCACTACCAACATCCTGAAAAGTCCATCCCCAGATTTCTCGTAGCCCCCTTAAGATACTGGAAGGCCACAGTAAGATCTCCCCAGAGCTTTTTCTTCTTGAGACTGAACTCCTTCTGTCTCTCCTCCCAGGAGAGGTGCTCCAGCCCTCTGATCATCCTTGTGGCCCCTCTTTGGACATGCTCCAGCACATCCATATCTTTCCTGTAATAGGGGCTCCAGAACTGGATGCAGTAATCCAGGTGGGTTCTCATGAGAGTGGAATACAGGGGAAGAATCACCTCCCTTGACCTGGTGGCTGCACTTCTCTTCATGCAGCCCAGGATACAATTTGCCTTCTGGGTTGCAAGTGTACACTGATGGCTCATATAGTCAGTGGACTTAAACAGCCTGAGAGGTGATTTTCTTTTTTTTCCATGCAAAAGGTCTAGAGTAAGGTGGTGTGGCTTTTTTTAAAACTTTTTTAAACTCTTTTCCTCTAACTTAATTGCAAATAAGCTTCCTATTTCTAAAAACAAGATAAGGAATAATATGGGAGATAATAGGAATTATGTTCAGGAGCTGCCTGGCATTGGAATATCCAGCCTGAGCTCCTCCCAGGTGAGTCCTGGGGCAGTGAGAGGGGAGAATGGCATGAGGCGAGGAGTCAGAGTGGCGGGTGTGCTTCGGGAGGGATGCTGGCAGGAGGGGATGGCAAAGTGGGACTGCTTGGGCAAGAGTTTGGGACAAGTAGGTACAAGTAAAAGAGTATTAGAAGTGGACATGGGAGTCTGAGGCTCAGGTAACAGGACTTGGCTAGAAGGGGAGAGTGAGGTGGGCACCAGAGGTTGGGTACCAGGCATGATGAGGTGAGTTGGAAGGGTAACAAGGCAGGAGATGCTGGTAAGTTTTGGGGAATACAAGTAGTTTGATCTCAGCGTTGGTTCTTGTGGGTTCAAGTTTTGTGGGGACAGTGCTGGGAAGGTGGTTCTGTTCTTTTTAACTTGCCCTGTTAGGAAAATCATATACACTGAAATGCTGTGTGGAAAATGAATTGTGAAGGTGGTGATTAAATTCAGCTTCTGTGTTAAAAGTGCATGGTATGGAGCACTTGTATCATGAGCCACTTTTTATGTAAGGCCTTAGTTCACCGAGAGGGACCGTGCCTACTGAAAAAAATGTGATATTTGGGAGGCTTTTTTCTGTATTGCTTAGTGTGGAGACTAAACTTTATTTTCTGCCTATTATTCAAGCAAAATTCAACAGGCAGGATTATACAATTCCTTGCAGGTTTTTGTGTGGCGCTTATCACTGTACCGCCACAAAGCGTCATAAACCTTTAATTAATCTTTACAACACCTCTTTGATATGATTCAATTCAATCATTTTTCAGGACCAGAGCCAGTAAAGCTTTCTTTACACAAAATGAGGTGAGGTGCTGTGGGAATACAGCCTGCAAGTTAATCAAAGGTGATTATGCAGTACAACTGTGCAAGGGTGAATAAACAGTGTTACCCCAAAACATCCTTTTCCTGGCATTTTTTTAACTTGCAAGTGTTTGATTTTTTTGCAGTCATGATGATAATCTCTAAACATTTTTGTATATTAAAAATGCTATGTGATATCCTGAAACATCTTCATAAGACATAATGGAAAGAGAATATCTCCAGCTCAGGGTTTTTAGCTTTCTGATTTATTATGTTTTATAAACTTTTTTCTGCTACTTCTTTTAAAACAAAACTAAAGAAACTCAGCTCATCTCAGAATACCAGCAAAAGGAGACTAAATTCTGTCCTCTGTGGGTATTTCATGGAGCTGTTTACTTAGAGCTGCTCACATGTGTTGGAGTCTTGCTGCCAGCCTGATTACCAAGACTGACATAACTGAGTTTATGTTGAATATTAAGGCTGTAAATTGAGCACCTTTGATTGTGAGGATACAGTACTGTACTCTCAGGCATGGTTTAAATGCTTGTTGGTGCATTGTGTCTGTCTCTTTGTTTATCACCATTTCAATGAATGAGCAGTTCAGACCAATGCTATGGCTCCTTATCTAATTGTCCTGACCCAGCCTGAGCAATCATTTTTTTTTTATATGACAGTTCAATTTCTCTAACTTCTGGAAACAGAGAGCCCAGAATTTTTGGCAATAATAGGACTTGCATAATTAGGCTTTTCCCCTACCATTTCCCTGAAAAAAAAAGTACTAGTGAATGCCTGAAAATGGAGTTTATCTTGAAACCACGTAACCATGCTTCAATGAGGTTCTCTGTCCTGTCTCATAAGAATCACTTAAAAAAAATTTCCCATTCTTCTTCTAAATGTAAAAATCCCTTTTAATGGTTTTCTTATTATTTATGGCTAAGGAAATTACATTGTGAATTGGGGAATTACAATACTGTCAGTCTTAAAACAAGAGTTGATAAGTAGCATATGCTTTCTTTTTCCAATAACAGTCTGTAGACAAATAGTAATATTTTAGGATAGTAAATTAGTTTTCATATTCTACAAATACAGTATGCTTGCTGTGCTGAGTCCTGTCATACTGACAGGATCTTTCTGCTGAATTTAGGGCTAGAAAAAAGTTTAGTTTTATTGAAAAATTTCGTATTTCTCTACTGCCTTATTTCCCAATGAGGTTTGATTGTGTTAGTTTCTAATTGTGTTCCAAAATGGAACTAGATACAGTAAATGTGAGCCGTAATTTTACGTTGTAGGCGGAAGGCAAAAACAAAATAGTTAAGTACAATGTCTGTTCCATCCTGCCAAGTTCTTGGTCTGTGAAAAGGCAGAGTGCAGGAAATTCTGTGCAGTGAGTATCTAGACAATTTAATTCCCATTCCATACTGGCATATGGTCATTACCTAAATCTTAATACATTAATATTTTTAGTTAGATTTTGCTAATATGGTTTGCAGTGTTACAGTGTCAGTGATGTTGGGATCCTTATTTAGGTTTTGTGTGATGGAATTAGGAAAAAAAAAAATTTGCTTTGTTTATCATGGAAATAAATCTTTCCAAAAAGAGATGCTAATTGCAAATGCCTTTGGTGGTTTGTTGGTTTGGTTTGGTTTGGTTTGGTTTGTACTCTTTCTTGTATTACTGCTTAATACAATGGCAACTCTTCTATAGTGGAAGTTGATGGTTCTTTTTTCTTGTGTTCTCCTTGAACCAGAGGATGGTAGATCCATCAGCATCTCAAGCAAAGGTGCTCTTCTCTGGGTGTCTGAGTTTTCTGTGAGCTCTACGATTTGTGATAAATGAGTGTGTTTAGGGTTGTTTTTTTGGTGGTGTGGTTTTGTGTGGTTTTTTTAATGTGGTAAAATAATTTATTAAGGTCAGATGCTTTTGAAATAAGGGAACAAGACCCTCAATTGGAAAAGAATAGTCTTAGAAATTGAATAAAACTTCATTTTAATTTAATGAAATAGTAGGTTGCAAGTTAAAGAATTGAGTTCTGTAATAGGTACTTATTAACATTTTCAGCCTAATGTTTAAGCTAAGTAATTAATGTAAAATTACTTTAAAAGCCTAAATTAATTTGTTTTGTAACAGAAGTCCTAATTGATTTTAGTGTGCATTTCTTAGCCAGATAGCATTAGGATTCATGGGTTTATCTCGTTTATAAGGTTGTTGGTACCTGAGCTGCCTGTAATACTCAGTCTTTGTACGAGCAAGGTCAACTCCTCCCAATTAAGTGGATTTATGTACATTGACATCTAAGTTGAATTAGGCCCTGTGAGTATAACTTGTGTCTCGCCAAGCAAGCTATAAAGGGGAGATATTTTCAAAGGCTTTGAGGTACCTTAGAGCTCTTTGCTTTATTTCTAAACCCTCTAATTAGTGGTTTCTGGGAACTGGATTTGCTGCTTCCCAAAGCTGAGGGATATGCACAGTAATTGAAATGTAGCCTCTAAACATGATTTGGCTCCTAATTTTTCCAAGTAAAAAGTGGTTTAGATGCCTGAGCATCAAGCTGGTTTAAAATTGGCTTATTTTCTTTAATACGCTCTTTCTCTTTTTTTTTTTTCCTTTCCTTTTTTTTTTTTTCCTTCTCATTTCTCATAATGGAAAAAATTATTTTCCTTACCCTGGTGACACAATATTAGGGTATGGCAAAGTCAACACTTCGCTGTTTGCATTTGGAGGCTCTGATGGTGTTTGACACTCTTTGTAGTTCAAGAAAAAAATCTGTTTGTGATTATCATCAACCCTTCAGAAATGTTAATTAGTATGCAAATGACAGGAAATATTATCAAGGTTTTAATTAGGAAATAACAATTTTTCAACCTAGATAAACCAGATTTATCTGTTATGTATTCCATCTGCGTTTTTAAAGTGTTCTCAGCCCAGCTTAGTAGGATAAAGAAACACCACTAAATTGTGACATGCAAGGTACTACAGAAAGGTGAAAAGTATTCCTGATCTTCCTAACCTGTTCAGTTTGAGTAAGCAGTCAAAGAATGAGGCCAAGATAAATCAGGTGCTACTGAACACTTTTTTCCGTGGTATTTCACCTCACAGACCTTGGAAGGGATTTTCTGGTTTATCACCTCCATTGCTGTGCAGTCTTGAGCCATTGTGACAGTTACTCAGTTTTAGGAGGATGAGCAGGACATATACTCCACATGCCCCTGCTCACCATTCATTCAAAAGCTTTTAAAACCTCTTTAAGTTTTGAAACAACCCGGAGTTAAAGCTTCTGTGCCACACTACTGAAGGGAACTGAAGGCGTAGCTGAGTCCTGGGTCAGCATGATCCCACTGATGGCTGCTTCCGAAATTGCCAGCTATGTCCTCACAGAGACAAGAAGGACCTGCTGGAGCAGCAGTTGCTGCCAGAGGCATCATATGTCACCCTCTGTGCCCATGCTATGTTTTGACCCACAGAGCTAAATGTGGCTATGGCCAAAACAACCCCCAACAACCCCGCCAAAGCAAGTGAGAGTTGCAGTGAAGGCTTCTCTGTGCCCTACCTTGTCTTCTGTCCTCGTACCCTTCCCTCGCTTCCTGTTTGGAAATGGTCTGTGGTACAGTTGAAGAGTGTTTTGTTTGGAGTAGGAGACTAAGAGTTTTCTGGAGGTGATAGAAGGACAGTTGGAAAATGAGGAGAGGGCTCTTGGTGATGAGGTCAGGCCTTCATTGGCCAAAAGCTTCTTGAGCTGTTAAATGTCTTGGGATTTCTAATCTGATATGAAATAACTACTTTGAAATTGTCACATTTACAAATAAATTATATGAATTTTTAATTTATATTTGCAGTGAGACGCTTTTTAACATTGCTGTGTGTTCAGAAAAACAAGTAATACAGAGTAAGAACTGCCAGACAGCTAAGCATTAAAAAATTTAAATAAAAATTCACGCCAAAACATAAAAATACAGCTCCAGACAAGGTGTTACCATCCATTCCTGGGTCCTAGAAGAGCTTACAACTCTGGAAAAATTTCTTCCCTGCAAGGGTTGTCAAGGCCTGGCCCACGGTGCCTAAGGCAGTGGTGGAGTCCCCATCCCTGAAGGGGTTTCAGAGCTGTGGAGATGTGGTGCTGAGGGACATGGTTTAGTGGTGACCTGGCAGTGCTGCGTTAACAGTTGGAGTTGATGATATTAAAGGTCTGTTCCAACCCAAACAATGCTTAAGATTCTACAATTCTATATTCCTGGACATCACTGTATGTTTGGTTTCTCTGGCAGTTCTGTTCTTATCAGGTCAGCTAACTTGGTCCTTCAGGGAGTAAGGAACTTCATAACTGGCATTACCCAGCAGCCTGTGAGTGGCAGATGATGCAGTTAAGCACTGCACTCCTAAGGTTGGTTATAAGTCTAATATTTAATTCTCAAGAAACTCCACTGATTATAAACACAGATGATGTTTTTGCTACGTCTGGGACTTCTAGCTGGTAAAGTACAGCTAAAGAAAGAAGCTTTAGTTCAGAGATGTTCTACCTGGTGGGGCTTTTTCATTTTTTTTCGGGTTTTTTTTTTTTTTTTTTGGCTGTGAAAGGGAAAATGTAATTAAAATCCATTTGCAATGTACCTTTATTTTTATGTGATCTGGAAGAATGTGTGTTTGATACCTTTAAAATAATAAAAATCGAGGTGGTAAGTTCAGCAACTCTGCAGCTGAGTGTGTGGAAAAGGAAAAGCAGCGTTTTACCTTCAGGCACATCGCCACCTAGCAGCTGATAACTAAAGTTTGCTCTCATTTATTACTTTAAAAAAAAAAAAAAAATTAAAAAAGGTAAACCCAGCATCTAACTACTCTAGCTTTATCTCTAACTTTATTCCTTCACCTCCTCCTTTCAGTGCATTGAGGTATCAGCTAATAGGTGACATGTCATAAATGCCTATCTGATCTCAGAAACCACCACAGGTATTTCTGTCTATTCAGAAATGGAATTATACAGTACGGTGGTTTACATCAGCATGTCTCACCTTTATAGAAACTGTATTTTTTTCTTTCCTCTCAGTTTCTAGAGAAATAGTCTCTCTTTGCTGTTGATCATCAAGAGTGAAATTTCAGTTGTGTGCAGGTGAAAGGCTTGAACATTGTTCTACAGCCTTGATTCTCAGCCAGCGTTGCACATCTTCCCACTGGAAGGCAGTGGGTAGGGAGTGCAGAGCAAGCTGGTGCAACTGCACCAGAACTGTTTTCTTGGGCTCTTCAGCGCTACTGCCCAAGGCAGCAGCAAGCATAGGAGGACAGAGGGGAGGAAGGGGGTAGAGAGGCTGGGGACAGGCATGGCTGAGAATAGCAGTGTCACTCCTCTGTGGCAGCTTGTTTGGAAAAGTTTATTCTAAAGCAGCTCAATGTATGTTTTAAGTTCTGTATGATGGGGACTGGATGTTTCTGTGCTGAGAAAAGGCTGAGAGCCCTGGGGCTGTTTAGCTGGACAAGAGAAGACAGAGAGAGGATCTGGTCAATGCAGATCAATAGCTTAAGATTGGGGAACAAGAGGATGAGGCCAGGCTCTTCAGTGGTTCCCAGCAACAGGATAAGGGGCAACGGACACAAACTGGAACCCTGGAGGTTCCGTCTGAACAGGAGGGAAAACTTTTTTCCTGTAAGGGTGCCAGAGCCCTGGAATAGCCCAGAGAGGTTGTGGAGTCTCTTTCTCTGGAGAGGTTCCAAACCCTGGATAATGTGATCCTGAGCACCCTGCTCTGGGTGACCCAGCTGGAGCAGGGTGGGGGTGAGTGAGTCGATCTCCAGAGGTCCTTTTCATCCCCTGCCATTCTGTGATTCTGTCTTAAGTGGTTGAGGACACAGCACCAGTTGCTTCACCCTACTTTCATAAGTGTATCACTGTATTCTCCAAGAGGGAGAGTTTTGATATTTTCTTACATTATTGTGAGAAATCATAGAATCATAGCATCACAGAATGGTTTGAGTTGGAAAGGATCTTTAAAAAGCATCTAGTCCAACCACCCTGCAGTAATTGTAGAAGAGCAGCACAGAAATCTTGTCTAACTCTACCTGCAGATGAGCTGTCAAAATGCTTATTTAGCCTCCTGATTTTGACAGTGGTGATTTACCTACTAGTTAGGACTGCCTTTTGTTTTGGTGAGTTTGTTTGTGGGTTTTGTTTTGGGTTTTTTTAGCTCATTTTCTTTCCTTACGTCAGAATTCTTCTGCAATAAGACCTTTTGTGAAGAATGAATTTTGCTGCCTCAGAATATCCCAAGAGAGGTTGAATTACCTTATCTGGTATGTGGGGCTATTTAGATGATATCTCTCTGAAGACGTCGAGTGTCAGAAAGACACGTCGATTTTCAGTTACCTCTAGGGGATGCTGTTGTGTTAAAAGTTCCAGTCTTTTCAGCATTTATCTCTAGATACGAATATTTATTTGCCTTACAGAAGCAAAGTGTGGGAGATCCTACAAGAAGTACTCATGTGAAGCAGAGGTACTACAGCATGGAATTGTGTTCACAACTATGCTTGTGTAGACCAGCAGAATAAAATAACAAAGGTCCTGGGGGTGATGTCAGTAGCTTGTGTATGTTGATGCACTGATTTCAGTTCGGTGGAAGGTATCTCAAACTGTTGAAGTGTGGGAAGAACAGCAGTTTGAATCGGGCTGTTAGGAATTCTTTGCTGTCAGGAGCAGAGTATTTTACAGTCACCCTGTCGGTATTTAAGGTTAGTGTCTGCTGGGCTTGAACTGGTTGAGCTCTTTTCTTTCAAAGAAAGGTTTTAGAATGCTTGAGATACACTTACCTTATTCTTTCCCTAGGCATTGCCTTACTTTCAGCATAGATATTTTAATTTAGAAATTCATAAAGCTCCCAGTGTTTAATAATGAACCAGTACTAATGTAAAGCATCCAAGATGTTCATTACACCCCATTTGACAAGTGTTAATAAAACCTGTAGACCAGTGACTGATGGTTTAATAAAGAAGTCTTAAATTCTTTCTAAGTGTCTTGCACAGCACCACTGAGCAATCAGTGATTTGTAGACAATACCCAACCTTGCTTTTCGAAAGAGATTGAAGAAATATATGTCTTTGAATATAGAGGAGAATTCATATTGGACATTGAACTGTAATGCCCATGTGTAGCAAATGCACTCTGTGCAAACCCTGTTTTGCAGACCACTGCTCTAAATAAGTTTAGAATATTGCTTTCATTTCTTCCTCATCACCTAGGGGGGAAGGGAATTTTAAATTGGAAAAAATACCTTTTGTTATCCTTCTCAAGCATCCATAAAATGTGTTGTATTAATGCACATTCAGGGATGCTCTCTATATTAAGAACTGTATGTATCAAAAATCTTTTCCCCAAGAGTTTTTCCATAGTTACCTAAGAAACTTGCATTTCACGTTGAACAAAAGAAAGACATGCTTATTAATGTTGTAGGTGGGGATTTCTTTTGCAGTTCATATCTTAAGGGACTAAGACTTCTCTTGGTGCCTTTATTAAATGGCTGGTTTAATCTGGAGCTTTAGTATGAAATATCTTTGAATCTGAGTACACACAACATGCTCTGCTATGTGAAAAATTCTAGTCCCGCAGTTAAAAATCACCGTGTTTTTCTCTTTGTTGAAAACAATTCTCTTTCTAGAAAACACCATGCACTACTTAGGTCTGGAGATGTGTGGCTGCAACTTTTGTGATAAATCCTGAGAGGCAAAAGAAAGAGTGCAACTTTCTATTAGGTACCATTCAAGAGATGTACTGTTACCTCAGCGTTGAGTACCCATAAGCTTTTACACCGTGTTAAAGCCTCAAAGATTAATAGGACACATTCAATTAGGCGAGTGCTTTTGTTGCTTATAAATAATCAATAAAGGCTTTGTCACCTTCATCTTTCCAGCAATGCAGAATCCTTTCAGGTGATTTGTTTCCCAGTCCATTGTTAGTGGATATTCTCTAGTTGCGTCAGAGGGGTAGATAATGTACAGGACTACTCTTCGAATCTGAAGTGAGGAGAAACTTTGTGTTCTTAGGGAATCTTCCTTGGAGATAAATTTCTAATTCCTATTTATCAGTAGTAACTTTCAAGTAAATTACCCCATCTGACTGAAATACTGAGAGCATTCAAGCAGTACTTTTCAAAATGCCTTGACCAAATGTCACTCCTTAAGTTGTCTTTAATGCAGTTCTCCCTTCTCTAGCAGAGGAACTTCAAGGTGGAAAAGTGAGTTGGTTACTGACTGCTCTTGCGTGTGCTGTTCAATTTTCCACCCCTAAAGGCAGGGATGAGTTGTGTTCCAAGCCAAGGAGGGCAGAGGGAGGATTAGGACTCCATTAGCTTTTCTTTGTTTTAGACCAGACCTCCCCAGCGTTGTTTTCTCTTTTTCTGTCAAATCAGAGTTTAGGTGCTGATCAGCTACAGGAACTGCAGGCTGACACCCATTAAAATATCACATACTTATACCTATGCAGATGTTCTACCCTCTTGGGATGAGTCATGCACATCTGTATGAGCATCTAAAGTCTTTGTGATCCAGGGCCAGGCTACACAAGGGCAGACCACATCCTGAGGTTAGAGCAACTGCTCTAAGAATCTCTATCACTGGTGACACCTCAACTGGAGCTTGAGCAGCTGTTGAAAACATGCAGAACAGAATTTTTAACTGCTGGTAGCCCTTTAAAACCAAGTTAAATGTAATAGGGTACTGAGTGAATGTCAGCTCTGTATGTAGGTAGAGGATACCTGTCTGTGTGCATGCAGGTGTGCCCGCTGTACTGAACTTCTTTCATTTTAATTGTCTTCATCACACTAGAGCTGTTCTGTTCCATTACTGTAAAACAGCGGGGAGTTTTCACTGCAGCAGTACTGGGATATGCCTGAGGCGACGCTAGGAAATAAAGCAAATGTTTAAGAGAAAGAATTCATTTTAAACAGATGGATTTAGCTCGGTTCTCCAGCTCAGCGGCCCAGTCAAAAAAGTTGCTCTCGGTCGGCTCTTGCCCCCTGCCCAGAGGAGGCCCCTCTGCTCCACGGGCTGTCCCAGCCTTCCCTCCCTCTTCTCACCGCGGGCAGTGCCCCGCTGCTCCTCGCCAAGCAGCGGCTCTGCCTGGGCCCCGCCGCCCCTTCCTTTCCAGCCGTGAATGCATTCGGAGGCTGATGTTGTGCAGCAAACATCCCTGACATCCGCGGAGCCCGGGCCTCACAGGGCATGCGCGGCTCCTCCCGCCCGCCGCCGGAGCCGCGGCTGACACCGGAGCCATACCAGGCATAGCCGGCATGTCAGCGCAGGGAGCTCGCAGCGGGCTGTGAGCGCCAACAGCGCCGCTTNTTCCCTCCCTTCTCTTTTTTTTTTTTTTTTTCTTTCTCTTCCTTTTTCTTTTTTCTTCCGTGTTTTTGTGGTGTTGTGTTTTTTTTTTCGGTTGTTGTTTTTTTTTTTCAGATTGGAAAGAAACTTGACAAGTTTTTTAGGCAGTCTTCTTTGTATTGAAGGACTCAGTAAACTTTAGTTTTCCGAGGTTTGGAAGGGAGAGCGCGTGTGTTTGTGTTTGAAACCCTTCAGCTCTCCTCCGCACGTTGTGTTCGGCGAGCCGAAGGCTGGGCCTTGTGCCGGTGAAGTTCGGGAAGCAGCCGGGAGCTCGCCCGGCACCCCCTGCCCGGCCACCGCGTCCTCCTCCTCCTCCTCCTCCTCCCTCTCCCTTCTCTCCCTCCTGAACGCGGGCGAACGCGAGTGAGCGGGTCTCTCCTGCTAGCCCGATAAATGCTATTTATGAAGATGGACCTGTTGAACTACCAGTACTTGGACAAGATGAACAACAATATCGGCATTCTGTGCTACGAAGGTAAATGGCTCCGTTCCGCCGAGCGCCTTTTGTCGGGCGTGTTTTGTTTGAAAGCGTGAGTTTAGCCTTCTGAAAGGGGATCTGGGGTCTGGCGCTGGGTGCTTCGCACAGTGTGCTGTTAAACCTTTGTTTAAGGGAGGAGTTGGTTTATTTCATCGTTTTTTTTCTGGGTTTTGTTTGTTTGGTTTTGGTTGTTGGTTTGTTTGGTTTTTTTTACAGAGCGTTTTTAGGGTTGATTTTTCGTTAACGGTAACGTTGATTAGCGTAAAGGACCGTGCCGGTTTTGCGGCAGAGTTTTTGTTCAGGATTTCTGCGGCCGGAGCAGAGGCTCTGCGCGGGGTGGGTGCGGGGGCGAACGCAGCTTCTCCGTCTCCGCTCGGAGCCCGCAGCAGCCG
>VWZY01005320.1:31107-66444 GCA_013399075.1 Chloroceryle aenea | reverse complement strand
TTCATTGCATCAAGAAAACTAGTTCAAAAGGGGGTAAAAAAAAAAAAAACAAAAAAAACCAACAACCCAACAAAAAACCCCAAACCAACCAACCAACCAACCAAAACTCAACAAAAAAGGAAAAACAACTCTCAGGATCCTTTAACTCCTTCCTTGCTCTCGGCAGTAACCAGTGCTTTCTTTGGAAGCGGTTGGCAGCTTCTGATGAAGACCATGTAGCTTGGCATAAAATTCTGCTTACGTGGTACATGTTCCTGAGTTCTTTGTTGACTAAGGCAGAAAACTGTAGTTTTGGCTCATCAGTTCATTTTAATTTCATGCCTAATATTAATGGAAGCTTCATTCCAGCGATTATTTTTTTTTCCTCCTCTGTCCTCTTCTCCAATAATCATTATTTAATCAGACCTTAAATTTAATAGTTCAAAAGCAAAGGAACATCTTAAGGAATACAACTTACTGTAGCAGTCTTTGTTTAGTTTAAACATCTGTTGCTATTTTCCTTTTTCTGGAAGTTAACATTTTTAACACTAAAATAAACACACACAAAATGAAGAAAAGCAAAGCAAAACTTCAGTGGTGTTTACAGTGAGGTGTTTATATCCCAGCAGTTTAAAAAGTATAAACACTGGCAACATCTGCACTGAACTGGAAGGGTGTTTGAGAAATGCCTACAGATCTTCTGTGCTTCTGCCATGGTATTTATTTTAGAAGTGAGTTGTGTCAACGGTGATGGATCTTGTCTTTTCAAAGACACTGCTGCAGTAGTTGCTGTATAGACAACAAAGTGCCCTTTCAAACTCAATTAATTAGGATTTATTGAAGGTCATACTTGAGCTACTATAAATAGATGCCTTTCTGAAAAGTACTTTTGCAGATGTAGGACAAGATACAAATACGTTGTATGATGTGAAAACAGGTTTGAAATTCCAGATGAAAGAACTGTGGACCTGTATGCCATAGGAAATGAGATGGGTTCCTTAGTCCTTTAGACTCTCTTGAAGCACTTGCTTTTGCTTATTGAGGTAGTTGGTACACTGGGGAAATGCTACCTCCTTATGATGTTTATTGGCACTTCTAATCTTTTACCTCTGCAAAGCCACTGTAGCTATGTGCCATTGACTAGTAGCTGCAGCTTATGGATAGATGTGTTGGTACATAGGACGTAGGAAAAGTTCTTCCATTATATGTGTTTGGCAGCCCTTCAGCTCCACATGGAGTAGAATAATATGATTTCCATCCTAAGAGAAACCCAGCAAGAGTTACAGATAGCCATGTGCTACCTGTGAGCTTCAGGCTGCTGAGTTACTGCCAGCGCTTGGTTAGTCTTCCTTGGCTGGTAGGTGCAAGAAACCTCAACTATGTCTTCATCTCCTTCTGCTCCTCAGGAGCATCATTTGTGCTCCAGTGACTATGGGAACATTTATTGACAGAGTGCTCTTTAGTTCATGAAACATACTTCTGATTTTGGCTTGCTCTGCAGAGGTGTGGCGGAAGAGAGTAAAATGTAGGAGTTCTGTAGATGGGATCTGCTTTATGGACAGAAAAGTGTCCCGTTGTTGAGGCTGAGGGGCAGATGGGAGATCTAGAAGCTCTCCCATTAACCGTTAAGAGGTCAAAGTGTGTTGCAGATGGAGCTGACTGCTTTGTAGTATGGAACCTCAGTTGAAGTTGGCTGTTTCCTCAAACATAAGAATTGTACTTTTTAAAAAGTTTTATTTTACTGTGAGGTTGATCTAAAACTGGCACAGGTTGCCCAGATTAGTTGTAGAGTCTCCATCTTTGGAGAACTCAAAACCCCAGTGGATGTGGCTCTGAGCAACCGGCCATAGTTGAGCTGGGTTTGAGCAGGAGGTGTGGACTAGATGATCCCCAGAGGTGCCCTCTAGCCTTAGCGCTTCTGTGACTCTCTCATATGATGGAAAGTTCTGCACACTCATATATTAAGGCAGCCATATGCAACAAAAGAATTATAACCGGAGATGAGGAAAGGAAGGTTTTGGAAGGGGGTCCGTGACTTTGAGCCACAGAATAAAGCTGTTTCCTTGCCTCAGGGTTGGTTGTTTTCTGCTGATAATTTGTGGTGTCCTTTTGAGTGTTTTCTTAATATTATTACCAGCTTTGAGTTCCTTGTGATGCCCCAGGATAATCTGAATTCTGATTGATGCTTTTGGAGGAAAATCTTAATTTTAACAACATGGTGGGTTAACAAGTTGCATAAAGAAGAACATTTGAGGTTTTTTTTCTCTGGTGAAGGAACATTTTTTAATTGCTCTGATGGGAATTTTTAGTTGTCACCAATAGGAAAGCAACAGTTACGTTAGCAATGATCAACCGTTCAAAGCAATTTATTTTAATATATTTGCTGCAATAAAAGAAATAGAGAATTGTTGACTCAGCATCTGACTGCTGATTTTTAGCATGAATACATCTGATAGCCTCCTACTAAACTTTTGTTGCCATTTACCAACAATGGCCAGCTTAATGAGTAGTGCTTTCATATCATTGTTGTCTTCTTAATGAGCTCGGAGACATCAGAACACTCTTGAGAGGCTGTCCTCGCTGAGGTGCAAAGGCCATGGAGCAGACCCATTCTGTCCCAGTCTGGCATTCCCAGTGCTTCGTATCAAATGACAGGCACTTGATCTGGGCATGCATTCAGAGGTGGAACATCTGCATCTTGTTTTGCAATGGAAACTCGCTTAACTTGAGCTGAATATTCTTTCTTGCCTGTGAGGTAATGGCAGGGGGGCTCAAAGGCAGGTGATCCCACCCTTGGACCAGCACAGGGGCAGCAGAGGGATTTTTGGCTACTTGTTCCCATTGAATATGTATGAGAAGGTGGAATCTCCAAGAAGAAGATGAGTTTCATTGGGTTGTTTATCTGAGGGAGTGTACAGATGGTCGTGTGTTGGAAGGCAGATTTCTGTCTTCCTTCCTCTCTGCCATTTTTGAATGCTTTCTGTTATTGCTGCATTCTCAGGGCTTGAACTGCTGTGCTGGGAAAGGTAGAAAGAAATGCAATAAGATGCTAAGAAGTCCCCCAGGCACGTTATGAGACTTGGAGCACTTGAAATAGTTATACAGAGCTCTCTGGATAGTCCAGAAGACTGTTTTTGTTTGTTTTTTTTTTTTTTTTTTTAATGAAGAAAATTGGATCCAGGTTTGTAGAAAAGCACCATTTTTTTTTTTTATTTCAGGACAGCTTACATTAGTTAGTGGCATATTACATAATTATTTCCCTGACTTCCTGCAACAGTGAAGCATTAGCCACTGCAGCACTGAGCTCACACGACTTTACATCTTGGGGCACTGAAAGGCATTTTAAATATATGTGTATCTCCCCAAAAAGCCTGGGTTAGATGTTTTATACCAGATGAGGAGCCTGCAGTGGATTCTGCTAACTTCATTTGCTTTTTAATTGACGTGTAACTTGTTTTCTTAAATTCTAACGAAAAAGTTCCATCAGTCTCCTTTGCTGACTTAGCATTTTATTCTGTGTCTGTAACATCCGTTTCTCCTATTAACTCTGAAACGTGGTTTAGTTTCTAAATATGTTAAACGACTGACACTTTAAGGAAATTTTTATTCCATTTTATAAAGTTATAATGGTGAACAAAGTGTTTTATTTGTAATGCAATGTAAAATTTCTGTTCAAAGTCATGTAAATTAAGATACACCTACAAAATGTTCCCCATTTATAGGTCATTCTGTGGGTTTTGCTTTTTTCAATGTCTTTCATCTTCAGGAAAAACCAAAGAGCTCCAGCTTCACAGTTGGGCCTTTCTTACTCATTTCCTCCTAGCATGGAGATGGTAATATCCTCTTCAGAACAGATAGCAAAATTCAGTTTAACCTCCTCATTCATTAGAGGCAAGATAGATTGAGGTCATACTTCAGCATTTTTTTTCCTTCAAGTTCTGTTGTTCTCCTTACCCTTGAAGCTAGTTCAGCATTTGTGCTAGGAACTCAAACAAGGAAATAAAAAAAACCCCAAATGTAATTGTGGGTTATCCAACAACTTTCACTAGGTAAGATAGGCAGCACATTTTTTTCTGGAATAAAAGTTAATGAGGTTTGTAGCAGTAAGTTGAATTCTGTGTTAATGAGCAATTTGCTTAAAGGCTGTAACTTGTTACTCACAAGTCAAATTTGTTACAGTGCCAGCTCTCTTTGGATATAAATCCAGGGATTTCAGGAGACATTGAAAAAGCTTAAATTGCTCCAGAGTTTGAACAATGCACTGTATTGTATGGAGAACTGCTAGAGAAAAAAATAAACAACAGTCTTCATTGTGCAACATCTAAAATTATGAATGAAAAAGTTCATCCATATGTATTGGTTTTGCCTTTTTTTTTTTTAAATATCTGCTTTGCATGAAAATAAATGTCTATTAATTTCTTCTTGAGGATTAATACAGATGGGCCTTTATATTTGATTTTGGCTGAATAGACTGCAGAGTTTTAACATGCTGCATGCAGACAGCATGCCAAGCAATTTAGCGAAGTTGTTTACACTAACAGTAATCCAGCAGGGCAGAGCCTTTAATTTTTCACTGATAATAGCATGAGGTAGTGATGAATACAAGTTTCTGGAGGAGTCTTTACAAAAATAGGCTTATACTTTTTCAGTGTTAAAGAATCATGAGTAGTTTGGTTTTTCACTTTTTTTTTTTAAACCAGCTTTTTTTTTTTTTTTTTTGTCTTTTCTTTTCCTTCATCTTGCATCCTTTATTATCTCCCTGAAAATCACTTTACAAATGAGCACGGCTGGGTTGCTGGACACACAAAGTCATTGTTTCCTTTCCCTTTCAGGAAAAGCCGTGTGCTCGGGAGGATGATGGACTGTACGATACAGTCCTGCAAGAGGTGGTTGTATAAGCGCAGTGCCAGGGCTGGGGGTGCAGTGACACGTGCACCACGAGTGCCATGCTACAGTTTTCATTTCCTGGAGGCGGATTTCCCTTGGTGCCTTGTCTTAACAGCTTGTTTGAAGGGCGAGCTGAGGTCCTCATGCCTGCCTCAACAAGCTGCTATAATGGCGCCTATGGCTCGGTGAGCACTGGCATGTGCTTTGGGGGGGTGGGGGGAGACGCCCTGGATCATCCAGCATGAGCACAGTTTGGAACAGGCTGTTGAGCTCTTAATTATCTCTGTCAACTTGTAAACCTTGTGTTACACATGGATGGAGTTCTTAATGTCAGTAGTAGTTTGGCACTGATGCCAAGGTGTAAGGCAAGCTTGGAGCATTTTAGTTATTTTTCTTGTGTAAACTTGGGGAAGTTGAAGTAATGGTGTTCTTGGGACCACCACAGCGCTGGTTCTAGCTAAAGAAAAAATTAATCCAGAAACTTCAGTGAGGTAGTGAATCTTCATCAAAGCTCTTTAGATACCTAGTTTTAATAGGAATATAAATCCTGAAAATCTCTGGTAAAAAGTAACAGGAGTGTGGGGGACAAAAGTGTCAAATGGGGTTTGGGATGTTTCCTTTAACAAAGTTTCATGGCACTGTTTGGTATCCCTTTTTTTTAAAGTAACACCTTGTTCTCGCTTTTTAACTTTGTAAGTTGCTGGTATTAAAAACAAGAACTTGTTAGTCATGGTAGCATGTGGTGCAGTCCAGCTTTCTCCTCATTTTGCGCCCGGTTTTGCCTTTGGAGGAAAAGATCATTCCTAGTGTGATGTACATGGATGGAGGCAGATAATATTTGGGATAAAGTGGAATGTGACAGCTTTTGTGACGTAGGAGGAGGAAAGAAAGGTGCCAGCTTAGTTCCTTCACAAAAAACATGGTTCATGTCTTTTCATAATACACACTGTTACAAGAGTCTATCTTCAATTATTTTAAGACATGTTCTCTTTCACTCCTCATCATTTTGGAGTGTTCCTTGTCAACTGTGAGAATCAAGCCATTGTAGTGTGTAACTTTCCTCCAATTCGTCCAAATGTCGCTAGCAGGTTCCAGGAAATATATTTGCTCTCCCAGGAAAAGTTTGGAACCAGTTGTGTTTAAAAAGCAGTAGTTTTTCCTGGAAACCCATTTGACAGGGCAGGCATGGAAACTACTCAGCATTACATCTCCCTGCTTTGCAAGACCTAGTATTTATTCCTCAGCATGCAGAATTTTTTTTTTTTTTTTTTTTTGGCCTTTAAACAGTGGTTGTAGTTAAAACTGAGAGATGTAGTAGATGAGCCTGTTTGGTGTTTGGTTTATTTTATTTTATTTATTTATTTATTTATTTCCCCCCAAGGATAGGAGTGGCACTGCTGTCAGGGAACATAAGCCAATATTGAAATATTTATTATGTTTTATTTTAACCCAAAATCACAGAGCAGCAGATTAGCAACAGCCTTTGTAGTTACCATCTACAAAGTGCCTGGCCTAGTGATCTTTTGTGTAAGAAGAGTGAAAACCAAGGCTGCAAAGTGGATCTTTTGGAAGAGGTATTGTCTTTATGGGAATATTTCCTTTTTTCAGCGCACTCTTTTTGCTCCTCAGGGATAGTTTTGTGACTTCCAGTTTCACTACCTAAGAACTGATGTTTAGTATGTCTCACTTCTGAAAGTAAATTTAGATATTTGAAAAAGGAGCAGGTTTTGACACGAGCAGAACCTTCCGGAAAAAAAAAAAATAAAAAAATTGTATCTTTTCTCCAGATGACTAAATTAGAGTTGTTTTCTCTGTGGTGCATTGCTAATTGTGATTAAATGGCTATAGGAAAAAAACCCAAAGTTGTCCACTTGAAAGGAAACTATCCCTATGAATCTTCATTATCTAGGAAGACAAGAGCTAGCCAAGTAATATAGGACTATTTAGTTCTGTTTATATTCTTTGGAAAGTAAGCTGCTCTGAAGCAGGAGGTCTTCAAAAAAGTACTCTTAGCATATAGAATAGAAGTTAACTATGGCACTGCCTTAGTGGTGGATTTCTACAGAACACATTACATGATGATGGGGCAAGGGAAGTGCTGTATGATTCATATGGGACAAGTTTGAACTTGGCTAGTTTCTTGGATTTAGTATAAATATTTATGGCATTGGAGGGGATTTTTTTTTTTTTACTGTATTTTTTAATATGCTTCCTTGTGCTCTGGATCTTTTAGATGTCCTCCTCAGACATCTGGTGTGCATTGCTGCTTGTTCTCATGCTGTGGCATCTCGGAGAGCTATCGCAGTCACTCTGTGGTTGGCATAAATGAAATCTCCTGGAGGCAGCTGGGAGAACGCTGACATGTGCACTTTTCCTGCTGCGTGCTCTAAAACCAGGGGCTACAGTGAAAGAGGTGAACACTTCCCTCTTGTCTTACTGTAGGCATCATACTGAGCCATTTACCCAAGGTGTCAAAAATAGGAATTCCAGCATTAACAATCATGTTTACAGATTCTTGACCGTTTTCTGTTTCTTAGAAAAACCTTGTCTTGTCAATGTTATATAATCATTGTATCTAACTTGGCTCATCAGCAAGAAAAAAGTAAGTTATCTTCCTTTAAAAATCCTTAAAAATCCTAATTTCTAAGTCTGTAACTGCTTTGAGGTACATTATGCTTGCTTTTAGTCACTAATCTGTGGAAATGATGAGTTTTTCTCAGTAGTGCAGTAAACTGAACACTACCCTGTGTAGCTTCAAGTGTTTCTCAGTGAGTCCATTTAGAAGCAAGTGTGATAACAGACATTTTAATACTCATTGTAACATATTTTTATATATATTTAATCCTCTCTGCAGAATCCTAGTCCTCACAGAAGCCTCATTAATTCAGTCTTCACCTACCCCCATGAAATAAATAGTCATCCTTATTTATAGAGGGGAAAAAAGAGCTGTAGTTGGTTAAATTCACCTAAGCCAGGGGAAAAGCCGACAGCAGCATTTAAAGCACCTTGATTGTAACACTTTGCTGTGGCAGCTAAACCTCCCTGAGATCTGTTAGTAAACAAAAAGTGCTTTTACTTGTTTGGTTTGAGATGTGCAGATAAAAAATGTAATTAATCAGCTAAGCAGATAAACCCCCTGATCTGTGAAGTCTGGACTGATGATACATGGACTAGGTGCTTGCTTTCTGGTCAGCAGTCATGGAAGGAACAGGAGCTTTTGGACTAAAATCTTTTCTGACTGGTTCATCAATATTGAACCCTTTCTAAACTGAATTGATGAAATCTGTGTTAGTAGAAGTAGTTGAGTCTTTATAGTGATCCAGGGAATGAGCTCTTAAAAAGAATAGTGGGATGGAAGAATTTAAAGTTCCCCTTCTTTGAGCTGCAGGACCTCTATAGGTCTGTTCTTTTATGTTTGAGGCCTGTTGAGCTGCATAAAAGGATTGTGCCCACTGATACTGGCAGTTAATTTTATATTCTCTCCAGAAGATGAGTTGGGATAGGAAACTTCAATTAAATTGCAGTCTAACCATGGTCATACTTGGCAATGCTTGGCAACAAACATGGCCATGCTTGGCAACAGGCAAGCTGATAACCCACCGATGACCTAAAGCAGTGCTTCCTAACCTTCTTTATTAGTGCAGCGTCTTGCTGCCCCTGAAGTGGCTGTTTAGTTCCACTAAAAACTTCACAGTGGTATTTAGTAGAGTGCCTGCTTAATTATGGGGCAGAATATCTGGGTGGTGGTGTTGGAGATCTGCAGAAATGTTTAGGATGTACATCACTGAAGTAAAATGAGAGAGAATTTAACAGGTAATTAACTGGGGGAGGTGGTATTGTAGTAATGTAGTCAGAGATTTAATTCCTGGGTACTGTGGAGCTTGTGCCTCAGATTTGATGAGGATCTGAGCAACCTGATCTAGTTGAGGATGTCCCGGTTCACTGCAGGGCGTTACACATGTATGACCTATGGAGGTCCCTTCCAGCCTGAGGCATCATACGGCCACGTAAATGGTCAGTCACAGCCACACAACTGACATTTTTTTGTTACCTTCATTTTATCAACCCATTTACTCCTCCCTGTCTTTTCCTTGTTTTGTTAGGAATGAGTTGCTTCTGCAGCTTTGAAATAAATAAATAGGGAGCCTGGAGTTAAGTTAAACCAAAGTGAGATTCAGCTAAAGACTAGGAGATGTGTGGGGAGGAAGGCAAAGCCCTAATTCAAGGTCTTTGAGAAGTAGAGTGTAACTCCTCACAGGGTATACTACTCACCATTCTAATCCCCATGAGTGTCAAGAGAACTTCAGAAAATAGGAATTTCTGCTTGTTCTTTGCTCTTCTAAGAGTTCTGAAAAGCCTGCCCTCAGTGCCCAGAGAACAGTGCAAAAGGCTGTCCCAGCAGCATGTAATTCCTAGGTAGAAAACCCAAAGCCTGCCACCATCTCGCCTGTCTTAGATTCCCCTTGGAGAGAACAATGATTTTTACAGACCCTACAACTGAGCTCCATAAACCACCCTCCTTGTGTAATAAAAAGCCTGGATACTTTTTAGACAAAGCTTCTGTCCACCCCTTAGCACCATCGTGTTCTCTCTTTTCTATCTCTCTGAATCTGGAAGCACTCCAGCAATTCCAGTTGCTGCATAGTGGTACTGGCAACTGATGTGAGTGGGAGCATTAATTCAGATCCAGTATCTTCAGCCCTGTTGAGGAGGAAATACAAATGTTCTCTGGTTAACTACAACAATCTTGTAGTGGAACAACACTTTTTCAAGCTCTTGTACTTTATGGTTACCTATAACTTGTCCTTGAATCTCTTCATAGCCATTTTTTTTTTCCCTCAATAAAATGACTTCTCTAAGTTACTCGTCATGACCCCAAGATGAAAAACTGCTATGTCAGAGTAAAAAAAAAATAAAAAATTCTACCTTTTTCCTTAGTGGTGATAAGTACCCATTCATCTGTTTGTTTTGGAAGACAATCCTTTCAGGAACAGTGGTCATATTTTAGATTTTCTTATGTATGTTTCTTCACACCAGCTCCTGTACCCCTTGAAAAATTGCATGGCATCCATTGCTCTCCATCTCATGAGCCACACCATTCTCTGGGCTATTCTAGAAGATGAAGCCCTCACAAGTTTTTATGACCAAAACCGCTGCATGTGAGCAACATCTGAGGAAGACTACTGGGTTCTGTCTCAGAACAACACAAAGGGTTGAAGGATCTCTGTTATCCAGCCTTGTCATGCTTATGATCAACTTGAATGCCTCCTCTTCTCCTGGCTGAGGCACTGGGTGGGCCGTATCTCAGCCTACTGTCATCACTTACAGTAAAGCCCTGCCCATGTGAATTTGGAAGCTGACCCCTCCTTCTCATTTTCTATGTAAATGTCATGATCAAAGAGTATCTTGTTTTCATCAGAGGGGCTGATGTAGTTTGCTGTTGGATTCAGAGTGCTTGACTGCCCTGCACAGTTGTCATTGCTCACTTGCTTTCCCTCTGTAGAAGGGATTTCGGAGCCCATTTTGAAGGACAAAGGGATTTTGTTCTTTACAGTGGTTTCATTGTGGGAGACGGGTTGGGATTGTTCTGCCACTCGGTGGATTAAAGTCTTCAATATTTTGTCCAGTTTGGTTGAAGGGGCTTTGTGTTCCTTAAAGCCATGAGTCCATTTCACACTAGATAGCAGGAAACTAAACCCAAAATGGAAGATTTTCCTGTGTGCATATCTTTTACTTGTATTCTGAATATATTTGCTTTTGTGTTTGTAATTTAAAAATAAAGCATCTACATCCTCTCTTGGGGCCTTCTACTTTCCAGGTAGGAAATCTGGGGAAAATTAAAATGGAACTTAAAGAAACATTGCTTGAAAATGCAGGATCAGATTTTGCAGCTCTTTGAGAAAGCTAATTTTTATTGATGCTCTGAATTTTTCCACATGTAGCAAAGGCAGCTAATGTGAGGAAAAGTGTTCAAGAGCATGTTTATTGTCAACTATGCTAGAACCATGCAGTATATCTAAAACTAGGCTCCAATTTAAATACGTGGACTATTTTTTTTTTCACCTTTTGCTTCAAATCCTTTGGAGAGAAACAGTGCAGTTTATTTGATTTAATTCTAATACAATCTCGCTACAAGTAAGTGTTTCCAAATTACCATTTTAAGCGTGGTTGCCGTAGAACACACTGCCTGTGCTCATGTCCACGTGGGGCATTGATTCCCCAGCTCAGCAGTCTACAGGTTCATTTGTGTCACAGGTTCACATCCATGAAATACCAGCCGAGGGAGCAGAGAGTGTCGTTTCAGACCTCAGTGCCCACATTTGCTGTCCGCTAACAGAAACAGTATCTTAAAAAAAAGGCAGAAAGAGGGTAGCAAATGTTTTCTGGAATTATTCAAATTTGAGCTTCCACAAATGGAATTTCTTGTTTGCCCCCTTTGCCGTTGTATGAAAATACAGTTATAAGGTATCAGTGAGTATGTTGACATACTGCTCATGCACCCAGTCTTAACATATTTGTGTCATGACCTTGCTGTGACTGTGATTTACTTGTGAAATAGGTGGTAGGTCTCCTGCTGAAAGACAGACCAGTCTGTGACCAGCTCAGCTCTGCTGTCTTGTATGTAACACTGTAAGTCACTTAACCGAGTGACAGAGGAAAGAACACGTAGATCTGGAAACCACCATTACTTTGGGAAGCAACATCTGCAACACGTTGACTTAGTTATGTTTCATTCACAGTTTTTTTTATTGATAGTGCTTCTAGGTTTTTAAGAAAATCTCAAAATCCACTTCTCAGAAATGTGAGAGAATGTCATAATGGCTTTGCAAATAAATTACAGGGAGCCAGATTCTGATGATGGATTTATTATTTAAACTTTGCGTGGTGATAGTTTTATTCTGAAATTTTCTATATTAGGAATTACTGTAACCATCAGCATGGTGTTAGTTTCCTGCTTTCTCAGGTGTATGTGTCCCACAAGCACTCCAGTCAGACTACAAGGTGAAAGTAAGTGTTTTTTCTTGAGGTACCAGAACTGGTGGGACATTGTGTCTCTTCATGGGTCTAGCCCACAGAAACTTCACTCAAATCTTACAGAGATTTCAGCTGCATGGAAGAGAAAACATTTCCTAGAATCATAAATGACTGAATTTCAGTATTCCTGAATACTTGGAGTGTGGTGCAGGGATGCACCAGAACTTCTAGTGCTTCCAATGCAGGATGTTTTGCCAGGGTACTAAATGTATCCTCTTTTTGCTGCCCAGTAAATACGAATGTCATGTTTTCTAAGCAAATACAAGAATGCAAAATTCACTTTTAAATTTTCTGCAGGAAAAAAAAAAAATCTCTTCCTTTGTCTTTCTTTCTCATTTTTGCTCTCCCTTGTTTGGGATTCCCCTGTCGCTGTTCTGCCCCATACAGAAGAAACCTTTAGCCTTCTGTGTAGGAAGTACAGGTAGTCGTGAGTTTCCCTGTTGAGCCTTCACTGGCTTATTCAGCAGGGTATTATTGTCAGCTTTGAAGTATCTAACATAGGGCTGGTAATTGGTGCTCGTGACAGTTTCCTTTATGCCCTGTTAGCTAAAAAACCCATCCTCAGTCTTGAACTGAGGGAAATCCATTATTGCCATCGAGGTTAACAAGCGCTGTAGTCATCCCTGATGCTATTTCTCTGGAGATTAGCGTAATTTAGCATTGATTGCATCTTGTCTGCCAGATAACTGGAATTTTTTTTAGCCATAGTTTACATGAGTATAGGTACTCCAAGCGGAAGAAAGGAAGGAACATCTTTTAGACTGTAAGTTCAGTCAGCTGCTGCCAGAGTTACCTAAATGGGACATTATGGGACATTATCTTAAAGGGAGATCTGCAAATTTATGAACTAGCCTCATGCCCTACAGTTAGACCTAAGCCTGAGTTTGTTGTTGGGCTGGAACTGAACATGGTCCCATAGTCACAACCGCTGAGGTGTGAAAATTGGAATTTGACAGAGGAAGCATTAAGGAGCTGTGCCAGACCAAAGCATTAAAGTTTATTCCTTCCTCCTTGCTTTGTTGGTGTATCTGCTGCCCTTCTTCTTTCCATGCCATCAGTTCGTTACCTGCTTACCTCTTTCAGTTGGTACTGGGTTAGCGGAAAGAAGAGAATTTATTTCAGTCACAGTTTAAGCGGTCAGCACAGACTTGTTACTTCTTTTAGGTTTCTGCAGCAGTTTGTAGAACTGAAGCAGTTCCTGATATAAGTCAGTTGATGTGCCCGAGAGTACACATATGCTGTTCTGTACAGCTCTGCCTTTACGATGGGAGACACTATAAGATGACTTCTGGCTCCTCGCTTTGTGCAGCCTTCTGAGTGGAAGAGCAGGCAAAGGGGGGTGGAGATGATTGAATGCAGAGGTCACTATTTGAAATTCTTGCTTGCAGTGTCAAGTGGAATGTGTCCCTCATTGGCAGGCATGGTCAGCTGGAGGAGTCAGAACAGAACGGTTGATTTGATAGCTGTGTTTTGCTTTTGGCCATGGGTTTTCTGGCATACGTGTCTGTTCAGTTGTAGCCAGAGCTTGGCTCCAGTGGTAAGTGCTTCACATATGGTTTGTAAACAGAAGAGAGCAGGCCTCTGCCAGTTCTTCTGTACATGTATATGTGACTTTTTGGCTTCTACTAACCTAGCTTTTTGTCACGTTTCAAGGAAGTCAGTAAAATATGTGTCACATAAGTGAATTATCAGGCTGATGATTGGCTGCTGAAAGAAATATCAACCGTAATAGCAAAATATTTCTGAGATCTGATTTCATAGCAGTGTTTTAGGGTTAGGCTGTTATCATTAATACTTATTTTTTCTGGTGTTCCTGTAGCTTGCTGTTTTATTGTGCTCGCCAGGTAGGCCTTTTTCATATACTACAAAGGAAAAACTAGGCAGCTGACATCTACAGATAAATTCCATGGCACTGTATTTTGATTCTTTTTGTTTTGATGGCTTGGTGAATTGAGTAATTTGCGGTAACTTCTCTGCTTGGTATTTCATATCTCAAATCATGTGATTTTTGTACATGATTTGGAATTTTCATGCCATTTATCCCACTTTATGTTGGGACAGACTGACTTCTGGGTTTGAGACAGTGGAAGAAAACATGCAATAGTTTATAAATCCATTCCAATCTATTTGTGATTTAATCTCCTCATGACTGCTAAAATACAGGAATGGAAAATAAAAGAAGTTTCATTTTATAGTATCCTTTTTGCATACATATAGTTTTTACTTTTCAGCTGAAGTGTTTCATACATCACGAGGGCTGAATTCTGATCTTGGACCAGTAGTGAAAACTGTCCTTGAAGACTTTAATGTACTGTTGATTCTTGGCCCTAAGAACATGAGGCAATTCCTTTTACTAATGAGAGTTTGTTCCACATGGAGGTATTGGAAAATGTAATTAAAGGTGTAACACACATTAATTAAGGTCTGTTAAACTCTCGTGCCTAAGATTTTTATTAGCCAAGTGGCTTGAGGTCATGGTAATTCAATCCCAGTCCTTAAAGGTGAGGACCCTGTTGACAGACACCACAATTGAGGACTTTTTTTATTTTTTCCAAAGTTCATAAACTGTCAGGAATTGACTTATATGGACAAATCCATTTGTCAGATGCAGAATGGAAAAATAAAATGGGCAAGTGCAGTGCTGGAACTTTCTTTGAAGGAGTTTTATTTCAGTCTGTCATAAGGTCTATATCATGTTGTCAGTCTTCAGCTGGAAAGATAAAGCCTTTCATTTCTGGATTGTAATTAATGCTCGGATTTTATGCATTAATAGTAGCCAGTGGGAGAGAGGAAATTGGGAGAGAGAGCAGAGTATGGTAGCCACGTCTTTGTGCAGCCCACACTAAGTTGCTAGGTCAGAGGAAGGAAGCTAGCTGCCAAAACAGTGTATTTTTTTTTCTTCTTTTTTTTCCAGTCTTTGGTAACTCCTGGAGTTCTCAGACATACTATAAGACTTCCCTTGTATCTTGCTATCAAATCCACACTTGTGAAAACATGACTTTTGCTGTTGTGATGTTTGTGTTGTGTGGCTGTTTCCGTAGAGATGCAGCCACTGCTGACTGAACTGCAAACCCACTGCTTCCACAGAATGATCCGGGTGCTGTGCCTGTCTGAAAAGAGCTGTGCTTGTTTTACAAACAGTTAATTTGGGTATGTTAATTGGAATCTCTTTCAGCCGATGCTTGGAAGTGGTTAAAATGCAGAACATTCTTGCTGACTGCAGGGACTCCTGTCAGCTTGAGCTCACTGCAGCAGCACAGGCAGACACTATGTCACGGTGTTATCACCGATTGGCTTGTCTGTGCTTTATCATGTTGCCTAACAGTTTTAGCAAGAAGAAAAAAAAAAAAAAGATTCTTATGAATAGTTGTAAGCAAAACTATCTGAAAGCAGCAGATCTGGAGTGCCTTACACCAGCTGCTTACCGAAACAAAGAGAAGTATTATGAGAGGCACAACCAGCGTATTTGCTATCTCTGCTTTCAGTCCTAGCAGAGACACAAGCCATCACAGTAATGAATTTTGAAGACTCTGGAGTTTGGGCTTGGGGAATTTCATAAAACACAGTTGTTTTATCAGAGTGTTGTCTTGCCAGCTGTATGATTTGAGTCTGGTTACCATGGAGTGTGGTCAGCTGGGAGAGACAAATCTAGTCAGTAAAAAAGCACTTTGTGTGGTTGACTCTGCTGTGGTTTCTCTCTCTCTGGTTTAAATTCAGGTTTGGTGAGGAGGAAAGTAGAGGGGAAAGAAGTCGCCTTTATTTAACTAAAAAGCAGTTGTAGCCCTAATCAAACTCACAGGCCACATGAGAACTCCTGGTGTAGCACAAATATGGTGTATGAACATGCAATTTATCACAGAACCATAGCATGGTTTGGGTTGGAAGGGACCTTAAAGATCATGTACTTACAAACCCCCCTGCTATGGGCAGGGACACCTCCTGCTAGACCAGGTTGCTCAAAGCCCTGTCCAACCTGGTCTTGAACACTTCCAGTGATGGAGCATCCACAGCTTCCCTGGACAACCTGTTCCAGTGTCTCATCACCCTCAGAGCAAAGAACTACTTCTTAATTTCTAATCTAAATCTCCCCTCTTTTAGTTTGAAGCCATCGCCCCTCATTCTATCACTACAAGCCCTTGTAAAAAAGTTCCTCCCCAGCTTTCTTGTAGGCCTCCTTCAGATATTGGAAGGCTGCAATAAGGTTTCCCTGGAGCCTTCTCTTCTCTAGGCTGAACAATCCGAACTGTCTCAGCCATGTCCTCATAGGAGAGCTGCCTGATCATTTTTGTGGCCTCCTCTGGACCCAAAGCTCTTAAGCCCATAAGCAATACAGAGATATTTTTCCTCTTGATCTCACCCTGTTATATGGACTCTTGTTTGGTATTGTTCTTTGCTTGCCTCGTGTCTGCAGGGTGGGCTGCATGAGATCCTGAGCACTTCTGTCTCCATAGGAGGAGTTCAGCGTTCTCCAGCCTGTTCTGCGAGAGCTGGAAGGTGCAAGAGCTCTCTCTGGTCCTCCCTGCTCTCTGCTGCCACCTGGTTGAAGTTGTTTTAAGTTTGTTAATTTTTGCCAAACGGCTCACTGGTGCTGCAGATACACGGGGCAGGTCTGCTGTGTCCAGCTGGGGGCTTTGTTGTCCCCAGCATAATTACCACATTACTTATGATTAGGAAAATTCATTACTGTATTCAACAGGCTTTAATTAGAAGTCATTCCCTTCTTTGCTATTATTTTTAAAATGGCTTTTGCTCATGTTCTGGTCAGGAGTTGGCCAGGAGAATTCAGTAGGGAGTGAGGTGCCTACATGGAATTTGTTGTTCCTGTGATGGAATTTTGTGTTTGAGTCTTCAGAAGTTATCCAAGATACTGCAGAGTGAAGAGTAATTGCATATGGGTGGGATGAAAGTATCGCAAACCTTAGTCCATGAAAGTTTTGTCTTTTGACATTAGTATAAACTTTTTTTTTTTTTTCCAAAGATGGAAATGAGGGGGATTCCTCACTGAGAGCAACTGGTATGATGTGGTTTACTTCTGAAGTGTAGAATGTGAACACTATGTAGGTGGAGGTTTCTACTGCAAAATAAAAATGCTGAAATGCAGAAAATTAACTGATGTAGAGATGATTTCAATACAGAAGGTCTTTTTGATAAAAGCTGCTCTTGTGACATTAGAGTGGTTTCTGGGGGCTTCCCAGTGAACACTGGTTGTTTTGAACAGGAGAGGGCCTGGGTGCCTGCCTTGCAGGAGAGCACAAGCACAGTTTTTACTATTTAGAGCTGAGATGGAAAGTTCCTGTTTAAATTTGGTGCCAGAGTCTTTAATAGAAATCGTGGCTTGTGGTATATTATAGGTCAGTGTATATTTGCTAGTTTTATTCTGCTGACTAAATTGGCAAAATGCTTATTTTTACTGGTAAACACTCAGGAGGTTTTCTCCTCACTCGTTCTTTTCCCAACAAAATAATATTTGTCATGTGTGGAATTAGGGCAGCATTTTATAAATCATCTGCCTCGGTGATGATGTGAAAATGTGGGGTGGTGTACAAAGATTTCCATTGTCAGGTACCTCAGGGCTGTAGATGGAGTTAGCTTCATCCTAATTTTAGTTCTGGAAATTATGGCCATGTAGAAAACAAAATACTTCTGGCAGTGTAGGAAAAATACAAATTTTAAACTCTAGCAAAAGTGACTATTTCAGGGATATTACCAGAATAGGTGACTGGTTAGTTTAGCTCCTCTCCCAGCTCCTTATGAAGCCCAAAAAAACATTTTATAACATGGTTAAATCCCCATGAGGTCTCAATATGGCCAGTGGCTATGAAGATGGGACTTCCAATAAAGTCTATAACCACTGGTGAAATGCAGCACTGTGCTTTAGGCTATACGTTTAGTGAGATGCTTCACTGAAAGGGGTAAAGTCCTGTGGTCACGCTTTAAGGTGTGCTTCTGAACAATACGAGAACGTTTTTATGCATGAGTTGATTTTATCTTCTGTGGAATTATTGATGCACAGCTTCAACGCGCTGTGAATGGCATTTTCTGATAAGCATCAGATTAGATAACATTTATAATCTACTTGGTACTCTTAGCACCAGCCTGTCTAGTTGAAAATCAGCATTCTTAAAATTGAAATTTTGTGCTGAAGAATTTTGTTATTTTATTCATGGCTCCATAGTTTAACAGTACAGAGAAAGACATTTAAGGATAAACTTAAAATTCACATCAGCAAGTTCTAATTTTTTTCCCTACTTTTCACCTTTCATAGTTCTACACTAGACAGTCTTGTTTTGGACAGATTTTTCTGAAAGGACTCATTTGAGAATTTGAATATTTATTCAGTTTTAGATCTTCAGTGTTTGGCATAGATGCGGTCTGTAGCTCTGGAATTTATAGCCACAACCATAAGAAAAGGAACAAAGCATTTTTCACTGCAAATAGTCATGCTTTACAGAATGAGGTAATGAAAGTTCAGCATTCAAATGGCAGCTTGTAATGCTTCTGAATAAAAATGCTGTTGGAATGATGTATTATTTAGCTCAACCTTTCAGATCATCTGTGTTGAGTTGATCCCTCTCCCATTACCTTTTTTCGACCTTTTATTCCAGCATAAAGCAGTGGAATATGGTTTGTGATGCCTTATTTACCTTACAACCACTTTAAGGGTGCCTATGCAGGCCTGACTTCTGTTTGAGATTTTTTTTCTGCAAAGATATTTCTGAAGAGCATATTATTTCACCTCTCTTTTTCCTGATGTGTTCATTGTCCCTTATCTTCTGTCTTTAGGTGAAGCAGCTCTAAGAGGGGAGCCCAGAATGCAGTCTCTTCCCGTGTCCTCTGCTCTCACCAACCATCGGACAGGCCCTCCTCCCATCAGTCCCAACAAGAGGAAGCTCAGCATGGACCAAGGGGATGAGGAGCTGGACTGTGAAAATGACCATGTCTCTAAAATGAGTCGAATGTTTAATCCGCATCTGTAAGTGTCTTGTTTCTCTTGCATCCAATTCACAGAATTTAGTGCTGTCATCTTTGGTTTTGTGTGTGTGCTAAAATCATACTGTGTGTAAAGCTGTGCTGGATTGTTCCTTTGTTCCAGTTAGTCTGGAAGATCCACACGAAGGTCAGTGTGATTAGATGGGTGACTTCTTGTTTTCTTTTGTTTTCATACAGCATGAAGTAATGGGAATTAGCCCAGCTTCATTATTTATAGTAAAACATACCTCGCAATTTCTCAAGTATCATTCATTTGTTCTTGTACTCTGCTCCTTTCACTTCCCCTGCTCCTGAGCACTCTGTGCTCTCTGCTGATGCTGGGGGTGGGGAAGCAGAAGTGCTTTGCATTTTTCTGAGGCCAGGAGACTGTGAGCCAGCTGCTCTGTAGCGTGCCTTGACAACTGGGCGAGCCGCAGTTGTTGCTAAACATTGCTGGGAGGATTGCACTGCAGCTCTGATAGGCAGACGGGGAATTTTTCATACAGGTAAGGTGTTGATGAGTGAGGTGCATGTGTTGGGTAATCACCAAATGCCATTCTTGCCACGTTCTCATTCCTGGGAACGCAAGCCCGGTTGGCATGAAGCGCAGGCTTAGAGAATTCCTTTCATTCTTGACTGGAGGAAGCAATTGGAGCGGTTGAGCAGTCCAGATAGCTCTGCGCCTTTCCCTGCTGCCTCAGCTCCGTCAGCCTCTGCGTTCCTCACATTCCACACTGCTCTGGACTGTTGTGTTCAGTCATAAGATGCGGACAGAGGTATTTATCCTCAAATAAATCACCACAGTGTTAGTCAGAGGCTGGGCCTCTAGTCTGCAGTCTTGGAATTTGTTACAAATCAGGAATCCAGCACTGAAGTAATGCAAAACAATAAAAGTTCACAAGCAGAGAGGCTTCTCATTGACAACTTATCTTGTTCTTTCTCCTAAAAGCTTAACTATTTGCAGCCTTTCCTCAGAGCTGAGAACACTGGTGTTGGGAAAAAAACTTAGGTTGCATTTCTGCGGTGTACGTACGTGACACAACGGAAGAAAGTTACGGCATTTTTGAATTGTTATGTAACTTTATGGAAAAAGGTGTGATTCTTTTTTTTTTTCTTCCTTTTTTTTTTTTTTCTTTCCTAACTCCTCATTTGCTAGTGCTGAAATAAAATGCAGCTGGCAGTTTCATACATTATAACAGTTTATACAGTGGAGGCCATAAAAATAATGAAGTCTGAACCAACAGACTTTTGTTCAACTAAGATCCAAAACTAAAAGCTACAGGCAGTTATTTCATGTGATCCCTTAGATGTATTTTAAAGCTTTTGGATCTTTGCTGGTATGGTATTTTTTACTTATTTGGTATGGTATATTTTACTTATCCAGTAGGGTACAGTTTTATTTAACAGATTGATTCTGTGGTTTTGTATATGAAATGTGCATCTTTTCTTCTTCTAAAAAGCACTATTTGTCTGTGTGTAGTGTTCATGTGATGGGGCTTAATCTCTTTCAATTAAATCATCTACTGTACGTTAATTGTAATTTAAAATAGCATACATGAGGCAATCTCTTTTTTTCTTCCCTACTTTATTTTCTAAGTTAGATGTGGTCATGCGAAAATAGGCTTTCAACTGAGTATTACAAAAACTCAAACTTTTGTGACCTATCAGAAATAGCTGAATATCTGTGCATTTCAGATACATTGGAAAACTTCACAAATGTTCTCTGAATTTTATTCCCATTTCCCTGCTGCCACCACCAGCAATGAAGTTACTTTTTAGAATGTTTTTTTCATGCTTTCCTACTTTTCCGGATCATGACGTTCTGGTTTAACAATAGAAATGGCTTATTCAAACTATGTGTGACTATCCTAAAAATTTAGTTTTGGAAATGGGAAGCTTGACTCATTTGCACGAAAGACAGGACATCTGGGGAAAGAAATACTCTGTGGAACACAATAACGGCCATGACTTGGAGGTTCTAGAAGTGTAATTTTGACAATATTCAATTTAGAAAACCAAACCCCTAAGAGATGTGGAGAGACTAGATGGGGCGCAGTACTTGTGGTGATAGCAAACACTTCCTGTGATTTTTGGCTATAAAGATGAAGGTCTTTGTGATGGCATTGGTTGAGCTGTGAGGCAGCTGTGTACTCATTCTTTTAACCCCAGCATGTTGCAGGTGGAAATGGAATTAAATAGGCTAAGAATTGCGTGCTGTAGTTCTTTATAAACAGTGGAATCATTTGTTAGAGGTGAACTGTTAGACACCAGCACCCTGGCATATCGGTCACTGTGCTTCAGTGGGGATAAATCCCTTTAAATGCTTTGGGTATTTTATTAGAAATCCAGTGGTGCCAGCCTTCTGATGGGCAGTGGAATGCTTTGAGGTATTCCCTGCTCAGCCGTACTTTCTTTGATTCAGTTCTCCTGAGTTCTACTGGGGTGTGTTTACTTTTATCATCTTTTATCATGGAAATACACAGAGATTGGAGGACTATCGCTGGAGCAGAGTGAATCAAACACCCTGGCAGTCCTGCTAGGTTACCAAAATACACCATGGAATTCTTGTGCAAGGAACAATTTATCAAAGGCTCTGTTTTTCAGGGGAGAGAATTCTCAACTTCAGGATAATAAAATATACTTGTGGATTATTTTCTAAAAATCGGTGTGCAAAACTACCAGCCTTGCTTAGGGCAGTGTACAGGAGTGTATCTCTACAGCCACTGTGCTCTTATGGTCATGGAGACTACACCTGTAATATCCTCACTTTAGAGAAAAATTAATACTTCCACCCCAAATCAAAACCTAGGCACTGTTACATGAATTTGGGGTTGTTCCTGGAGAAGAGAAGGCTCCACCTTATTTCAGCCTTCCAGTATCTGAAGGGGGCATATACAAGAAAACTTGGGAGGCACTTTTTACAAGGGCTTGTAGGGATAGAATGAGTGGTAAAATCTTCAAATTGGGAGAGGGGAGAGTTGGATTAGAAATCATAGGAAGAAGTTCTTCACTGAGGGTGGTGAACCACTGGAACAGGTTGTCCAGGGAAGCTGTGGATGCTTCATCCCTGGATGTGTTCAAGACCAGGTTGGACAGGGGTTTGAGCAACCTGGTCTAGTGAGAGGTGTCCCTGCCCATGCAGGGTGGTTGGAACGATATGATCATTAAGGTCCCTTCCAACCCAAACCGTTCAATGATTCTATGAAGTTACTTTATTTTCATTTCACACTTTCTAGTATGGCCCTCAAATGTTTTAGTTGAAATGTATTTACTTAAGTATAATTGTGCTGAAGTAGAACATGCTTTTTGTACCCTGCTTTATTTTTTGATGATTTGTAAAGGAGAAACAGGCTTATTTTAAACCTCCAGTTGAAACATGCCTTTGTTTTCATATGACTTCACTGACATCACCTTGATTTACAGAAGAGCAATTAGGAACTTGATTTATGTAAGAATTACAAATGCTTGAAGTATGGGTGAAGCTGCTGGAGAGCTGTACCAGTCTTTATGACCAAAGGGAGATGGTTTGTTACTGGTCCGAGGTGAGGGGCTCTGCCTACTGTGACCTCTTCCCGGGCGCTGGGCTGTGAGGGGAGCATGACTGCAGCGTGTGGGACCTTGAAGCAGAGGTCCCCGGCCTGACCCGTATGATGTGGGCTCTTGTTTGTCAGGCTGGAGGCATTTTCTCATTTTCACAGTTGAGCTGAGCACAAAGGGCTCCTTATCCTCTGGAGCTGGGGAGCTGACATCAGCCCGTTCCCAGCGGGCAGCAGCTCCACCGTAAGAGTCCTCCCGGAGAGCAGGGAAAGCAGCACAACAGCACAAATTCTTTTCTTTCGTTCGTTCTTTTTTTTTTTTTTTTTTTTTTTTAAATACACTGGGCTGGTTTTGCTTTTCTGATTGCTAGTAGGAGCTAGAAATATGTAACTTAACTGCTTTTGGGCAAGGGACAGTCATGGCTAATAAATTACACTTACGGTGTAACAATTTTAAAGATAGTCCATACACCAGCAAATTGGGGGATCACAGCACTCTACTTAAGGCTGAAGTGAATTGATGTCAGACATCTTCAGATTTTGTGTTACTGGTAAAATTTGAGGTGGTTTAGGGACACGGTTTAGTGGTAACACAGCAGTGCTGGGTTAACGGGTGGACTCTGTGATCTTGGAAAGTCTCTTTCCAACCAGAACGATTCTGATTCTTTGAAACCAGCTGTTTGAATCTGTGTTGGAAGAGGCTATTTTTGCTTGCTTGCAGATTGAAAGCTGGCATTTTGGGTTTGGGACAAGCAGGCTTGTGAAAGGAATATTTTCTCCTCAATCTCTTTGTCACAATTCCCATTTGCTTTGGTGGCATTAGGATCATGATGATTGATTTGTATATGAAAATCATCTTACAGTAAAAGTTTGCAGCTGTTAAGTAGATGTCTGAGGAATAATCATCTCTTGATTTGTGTGATGCATCATTTGGCTATTTCTTGTAACAGAAGAAAGGCCCACACATGAGTACGGTAGTTGAATGTGTATTGTGTAAGATGATGTTTAGCTTTGGCCAGAACCATACAGACCCAAACGCATCTTTTTCCAAGTCTAGGTAGTGCCTTCACTTCTGTTACAGGGAAGAATCATGGCAAAGCTGATCCAGAAAGCCAGGCTGCATTCCTTGAGTTTGGTAGCTGCCATGTATGTTTCTTACTGTGAATATTCATTGGAGTTTGCTTACTTTAATGGCATTGTAACAGAAATCACCCTGACATCCTTCTAATAAAAAAAAATACCTGTTTTAAGCCGTCCTCAAAGTTACCTGTATCTGAAGACTGTAGAATAATTCAGGTTACAACAGGCTTTAGGATGTCAGTTCATCACCCTCCTGCTCACAGCAGGGTCAGCTGTGGCCTCTTCAAGCTTGTAGTAGCTCAAAGCAATGAATTTTGAGTGACATTTGAAATACTGAATAAATGATGCTGCCTGTCAGAGGAGGACTCTGTCACCTTCCTCTTACCAATCCCTGATCCCAGCTGAGAATGCAAAGTAGAAATGTTCTGCAGAAAATCAGGTCCTCTTTGTGGTGGGGCCTGGTTCCAGCTCCAGGCAGAGCTTGAAAAGATTGAGAATTGGGTTGCAGAGGTAGCATGGGAGTTTTCAGAAAAGTTCTTTGCTGCTAGCTACTGCTATTCTGGTTCTAAACTTCATGTGATACTAAAAAATATATTTATGCTGTCACTTTATTGTGACAAACTGGAATTGAAAAAAACCAACCCCAACACACGTAACTTGGAACACCCAAAATGCCTCTGGTTTGCTTGTAGGCATCTTCACTCGGTTCTCTTGGCATGAATCTGCCTTTTGAAGTCTTCTAGGATTAACCTGGTGTTTTCAGAGCAGTCCTGCAGAAACTGAAATCCTCTCTACTGCCAGTGGAACTGTTAACAGTGTGGGTCTGGTTGATTACAATGGACAAAGAATTAACAGCAAGTTCCAAACTGCTTTTCCCATTTATTTTTTTCTTGTATTCATTGCTTGAACGGTGGCCCAAATCCATCAGACATATTTTCTTATTTATTAATGGAGATCACACAGTACACAAAATTATTCTTGAATTGTTTCCAACAAATGTGCATTAAATTGAACCTTCAGAGAGACAGACTTGAAAGAGCTGATGTATCTGAGTTAATATTTAACACTCAGTTTTGCAGTTCTTACCCAAGGGGGAATTTCAGCAAGTACTCCAGTCCCTTTCAGCTCAGGAGGGTGTAGCCAAGCACATGTGAAATGCTTGTTATGAACAGTTTTGGGGCTAAAAATTGATGGATAGCTTATCAGCCCTTCACAAAAACACCCCTTGGGAACATGTTGAAGTACTTGACAAATCAAGCAATATTAGCTCAGGTGCCTCCACTTCCAAACAGAAAGGTTTTGTAGCTAGCTCCAGTACTCTGTTGATACAAGGCTTTCCACTTTTATTTTGCTTCTGTTCTAAAGAAGGGTAAAGCTTCCCTAGGATGATAAGGCTCTGAGTTGTGCTGAGAAGCACAAAGCTGTGTCCTGATGGTGCGGTGGTACCAGCACCCATGCAGGGAGTCAGCCGCTCACTGGAGGTGATGAGGAGACATGGATCCCTTGAGCAGCCCCAGTCCCGGTTTTCTACCCAAGGGGGGCCACACTTCGCTTTTGTTAAAAGCGAATTTTAGGTGGTGTAAATTATTGTCTATATATACACACACGGTGTAAAATTTAACACCAGTCCCCAAAGTCTGAGAGCTAAGCAAGAAAAGAACCAGTGACATTTACAAACATATTCTAGATGTACATCCTACCCCTATGAAAACAAAAAAGTTTAATCTCACTTCTCATTTAACCATTTTCCCAGATGTTTCCTGCAGTTTGACAGATGGACCATTTACTAGAAAGTTGTGCTCTTGAGAATTCAAATGTTATGGACACGGTTGCTATAGACAGTGACTCTGTAAGGGTAAGAGTTGGAATAAAATGTTACACTAATTTCTAGTTGAATAAGTGAATATTTTCCCCCCAGACTGCAGTTGCTGGACTGGACACACTCCTTTCATTTTCTCTCATGCTGTAATCACTGCAAAAACATGCAAACCGGCTTTAACTCATTCCTGCAAAACCACTGAGCGCTGATGCCCAATCCCTGGCGATGTTTCTGGGGGTTGGAAGGTGGAAAGGGTTCCTCGGGCTCTTTCTAACCATGCGTGGCCCTCTCTAGGTTTCCAGTAAGTGCCTCAGCGGTAGCAGAAGTTTCCCCCCCCATTCTCCCNCGCCCGCCCCGGCGAGGCGAGGGGTGGGTGTGGTGTTCCTTGGGGATTTATCCCGAAAGAAGACGGCGAGGGAAATAAAAGGAGTTCGCCGCTACTGGGGACTGGAGGGTTTGGCCTCAGGTATTCGACTGATTCCCCCCCGTGGAAGATGTCTCTGGGGTCTGGTGTCGTGGTGTGGAGCAGGGTAGATAGATACCCCTGGCCTTACGGCGAGATGAAGGCCGAGTCCTTTAAATGTCTTACATAACTTCACTTGCACTGTAAACAGACTCCGCTGCTCAGCAGCTCTCCAAGCTTTCTCATTCACAATGTAAATATTGTTCCTAAAATACAGTGGAATGTGAACATAGAAAGCAGAGGCTGTGCCCTGTGTTACCGTACCTGCCAGTACAACTCTTGCACAGGACCCAGGTTTCACTCCTGTCGCAACACTGTCCCGACAGCACAGTATCTAGTTAGAAAGAAAAAGGAGGTGGGATGAGTTTGGTAAACCATGAGAAAAACTTTCCTAAACATCTGCGCAGAAGCCTCAGCACATTCTAATTACTACTTCATGTAGTCTTTAATGTGGCACAGATGCACAGTTACTGTAAATAACAGAGGAGTTGCACATTCCAGGCAAGTTAAGGTTGATTCCTGTGTTCCTGTCAAAGTCCTGTCTTTAAAGTCCTGATCTGTCAAGACTTTATAGTATGTCCAAGCCTTTGAGCTGTATGGACATGGCTGACTTTTTGCCATCTGGGTGATAGGTAGGGATGCTTCATGAATCTTCTTATCTCGGTAACTTTCAGTGTTCATAAATCATCCTTTTAAAAAGGGGGCGAATAAAAACCCCAAGCATTTTTGCTTGTGATTTGCTTTCTTAACTAAAGCCTTCCTTAAACGAGAAGTTCCTGTGAGACAACACTGTTGATTGTGGAATTCGATGGTTAACTTGGCCACCTTAACTGCCCAACCACCCTTTCAAACACTAAACTGCTGTGGTTGGTCTGGTTATCATCTTTTTGAAGGAATTATTTTATTGTATTGGTATGAATAGTGGTGCAAAATAGAACAAAGCTGTTACTGTATTTATAGTGCTTCTAGAGCTTTCAGGAATTCACATTTTATTAGCAATTGCTAACAGTTTCAATAAACTTGTAATGAAATGTTTATTCCTTTTATAACAGCCTGTGGAAAAAAAATATAATTTCTTAAAACCAGTTATTTAAACACAGTTGTCAGTCTTAACCCCTGGATTTATTGGGGAATTTTTAAACCTTCTGTATGAAAGCAAATTAATGTAATTTCTCAGCTTTTCCTGCTTTACTTCAGCTGATGTTCCACTGTGTGTCTGATGGATAGAGACCCTAATTTGCAAGCTTTAATGATCCAGTCCCTTTTCCCTCTTTCTCGTAAGAACTGTTGAAGCTGGAAAAGAAAGCTCTATAATCCCATCTCCTGACAATTTGACACAGTAAATTCCAGCACTGTGACCTTATTGTCAGAGATTGGCTTGTGTTGTTAAAACTGTTACTAAATAAACTTGCCGCAGGCCTTTTGGGATATCTTTTTACTTCCCACATCATCTACTTGAACAATATTAATAATACACTTCTCTACTGTAAGATTCTACCTTGTTCAGTCTTTTAGGTGATTCAACTAAATAAAACCTCATAGATTTTTTGAGAATCTGGAGTTCATAGGTTGACTTAAGGTGGCACCTACTTTTGCAAACATAGTTGCATGACAGGCATTGAGTGATGGATGAATTTATTTTTTCCAAAAATGTGAGGAACAACCCAGAAAATGCTGTCAGAAAATGTAACTTCTGTTTTTTAATTTCCTCTAACAGTTCCGCACAGTTTCACCACTGAGTTTGAACACCACCAAGCTTGCCCAGAGCCTGCAGAACGGTCTGATGTCTCCTGGCTATACTGAGCACAGGTTTATGTGGCTAATCTTGTTGCACTAGGATGTGACCTGCTGTTGTGTCTTTTTTATGTGCAAGCTTTCTCCTGACACTGGCCCATCATTTTCTATGTGACCATGAGTATGTTTTACAGTATCTTCCAGTGACTCAGTGTAAAAGGTTTGTTGTATGTGCCAAGTTTGACTTCAAAATGGCTGAATAAATGGCTGAATTATAAAAGCTGCACGTCACCCAGGAGATGAGCTGGTAGGACGTAAGAGGAAATCTGCCAGAGGTATTGGGGTGGACACTGCAGTTGGGTACAAATGAATCATTTTATAGCTGCCTCCGAATCTTTCCTGCTGACCTTCTAGCTACGTCCATGGAAGCCTCTTTGCTCTTTCCTTATGCTGCCAGATTTTCCTTCCTGCTTGTTAGAAATTTTAGGGAAAGTTTGGAGTGTCCCTTTAACCTCATTTTTTATAATGTGCTTTTCTGGATGTTTTTCCCCTCTGAGCAGTTCAGAGTGCCTTTAAGGCACAAAGGACTTGAGGCGGTTTCCATTCCAGTGGTGACTTGCTTTTCTAGATAATGTGCTGTTCCTCCCAACATATGCAGTAGCCTGACTTGCTCTCCAGATGTGAACACTGTCAGGCTCTGCTTGAGTTCACCAGCTTCATTTGTCTCTCAGAAGGAGGCTGTTGTGCCTTCAAGCGCCTAGATACTATGTTGACTTCCGTCTTAATTTTTGGCTGGAAATGAAACAGAGTTCTCATCCTGAGTAGCAACCCCAAGATTGACTATCCGGTGTGCATTGATACATCTGAGTTTTGCAGTTTTACTGAAACTGTCTCCCAAAAGAAGGTGCTCTCTTGTAGTAGCAGCATCCTGTACAGAGCCTTTCTCAGCTTCTGAAATGTTGACATTTTCCAGCCTTCACAGTTGGCAGAAATAGTTCTTAAGCATTTTTCTAGTGTGTTGGGCAGGTTTTTCAAAGGCAACTGGAGCTACTGTCGCTCTTCAAAGGGAAGAGTTACGGGGAGGTGGCAGAATCAGATAAATCTTAAAGGTTTGGTTACTTCTCCTGTCTCCTTTCCAGGAAATGTGCTGCTCCCCTCACAGGCTCTTAGGCCAGAGTTAGAGCAGGTTGGCCAGTGATGCCACATTGCAGGTTAGAGGACCAGACACTTACTGTGGTAATATGGACATGATGGAACTTTCTGTTGTTCTAGCTTCACTTTTTTAGCTATTAGTGATTTCTAAAGAATTTTGCAGATTTTCTCCTAGGCTAATGGATATTTGCAGTTACCTCAGCAGAATTAATGACTTCACTTAGCTGGAAAACGTGTGAAATGCTATTTATTATATGTTGACAGTTTTGTTGTCTACAGCTCAGGTATGGCCTCACATAAAGCCTGTTCAAAAAATTATGGTACAAAATCAGGTTTGGAGTTGAGCAAACAGGCAGTACAAGTGAGGAGCAGAGAAATCAGTGGGTGAGCAGAGGTTCTGAGGTAGTTTTTTCTTTTTTTTTTTTTTTTCCCAAGTTGAATTACAGGCTTTTATTTTCACAGGTAACCTGCAGTCTGTACCCAAAGCAGTAACGTAACTTCGCAATCATTCCTGGATTGTATAGGTATTATTTATTGCATGTGTTCCAGAAGTGACATATTTTGTCATTTAGCAAATCCCAGAGTTTGTCTTCCGGATGGAATGAGTGATTGCCATTATAAAGCTACCAGTACTGCTTTTTAAATCAGTTCTACTAGTGTTGGAGCAAAGATGGCCAAACACTTTAAAAAAAGAAAATATCCTGTGAGAAAAATAAGTAGGCTCTGCGATCGTGTTAATTGATTTTACTGTACATTAGATTTAGATTTCAGTTCTGCGGGTTTGGCTTTTGACTAAGGTCTTACATCATGCAGTTCTCTTGCATTCTTTCATAGTTGTGAATATTAAGCCTTCAGGAAGGGAAGAGCTCCACTGTAGCTGAATAGTTTTGCTTGGTGCAGGCAGTAAAGGGACACTCCTTTCTGCATTTCACAGCTTATTATCGATTTTTTTCTTTCTCTGTGAAATGTCTTTTCCTGGTTAATTAAATTTGCAAATATCTGGTCCACAGTTTTGTCTCTGAAAATGTTGGTTTGGTGAGGATAAATATAGAAAGTCTGACCTACTTTTGTTTATATGTAAGGTTATCCTACTTCTTGTTAGTGTTTTCAAAGGTTTAATTTTAACTTTTCATCTCAGAATGCCTTTCCATGGGCTATAGCACTAAGCTGGAAAAAAAAAAATGTTAATTGAAATTTTTTAAGGGAAGGAACTGCAGAAGTCTGGTGAGAGAGGAATGGAGAGAGCAGGGAAAAATAGGTATGATTGGTGTATGTGTCCATCTGACTCTGAAAGAACTTGTGTAAATATGATGCTTAGTTCTCCAAACTGGGCCTGATACTTGAAGTGAAAAATTCAAAAGAACAAAAGCTCTTTCGGGGGAAAAGTTCTGTTTAATTATTGGTGGCTGGAGGAGCTTTGAGGCAGTATTTAAAATCCTGGGTGCCTTTGCTAGGTTGTTTGTAGCCCAAGGCAGAAAGTGAAGACTTGGCCACTTGCTCCTTTCCTTGTTTACCGAACTGGAACTGGAGAAGAAACAGAGGATTTGCCAGCCACAGACTAGAGTTAAAGGACTACTCTGTAGCCAGCTGGCTAGCAAGGGGCTGTGCTGGGGACTGCCAGAACAGGAGGCAGAGCGGCTGCAGTGCTCACTCCAGAAAGGTGTTCATGAAAGATCTGTCATCAGTTTTATCTGTGTGTTGGTCTGAACACAATCTCTGGTTTGTCCAGAAGATCTCTGCAGATGGAAATATATTATGCAAATAACACTTAAATACGAGCAATGGCAAAAAGGGAGGTGGTGTTCATCTTTCTCAGGAAACCGTCTCAGCTGTCCACGTTCTGTGGCAGAAGTGATTTTTGCAAAAACAGTAATCTCCTGCAGTTTGCTTACTTGAAAGCTTTTTGGGATGGAGAACTAAGCCATAAAAGAAAAAGGCTACTTAAAGAAATAGGGAAGCATGAAGCTAATAAAGCGGGATGGTGCAGGATTATGTATTTCAGTGTCAGCCACTCGAAGCAGATGTGGTTTGAAGAGTGTATTGGGCTGTTTGGAGTATTTTTTCATGTTAAAAATACTTCAGATAATTGGCTGATGCTCAAAGAGCACGCTGCTAATACTTTCAGGTTTTGGTTGGGGTTCTTAGAGAATTTAGATTGCTTAAAAAATTCTGAGTAAGGAACGCTTAGGATTTTTTCCTCTGGATATATCTCATTATATTCTGAAATTCCACCTTAAATTCTTCTTCTCCAACCTCACAGTCACAGAACTAGTGTATGCAAGTAGATACTTCTGCAGGAAATTATCCTCATCATGTGGAGAAGATATTTCATATCAGTGGATTATAAATCCTTAAGTAGCCTTCACCAAAAGCATTTGTCCTCTTTTAGACTTCAGAGTTTGTGAATAAATATAGGAAAAGGTGTTAGATAATGAGTGCTATAAAGATGCTGAAAGTATAAAAATCATATTTTTATTAGGTTACAGAAATGAAAGTTTTCTCTTAAGCAGCATTTTTCCTTGTGTTTGTCTTACATGATAATTAAAAAGCACTGTAAGTGGATACTTGTTCGTTCTATGAGTGAAACTCCTACAGTACAACCATTTCACGTTAGAGCTCTGTTTCTGCCAAAGGGAGTGTGAAACGTCTGTGATTTCACTGGGAGGTACAGTAATAGTCTTGGCATCTGTTCCTTAAGGATCTGCAGGCTGGAAGTGAGTGCAAGCAAAGCTGTCCCCTTCGGTGGGCCTCTTTTTTTCCTTTTTCCTCAAGCAGCTGGTGGAGTTTGCCTGTTCCTGCAGGATGAGTGTGAATTACCACCACTCTGTGCCAGCAAACAGAATAGGCGCTTCTAAAGGTTGTACAACAGAAGAAAAATATTAAGGACAATGCATTGTAGCTACCTTTGACTGGGTTCCTGGGGAGGACTGAAACGTTGCTTTCAATTAAGAGCTGTTCTATAGACCAAAGTGGAGCAGGCTTTCAGCGAACAGTCAGGATGTGTGTGGTTTTGGTATGACATCGATCTGAGCACATGATGCTTGGTAAGTGCTGGAGCCTCCGTTATGATTCATTGGGGAGCAGCAGGGAAAACAATGTCTGTTTTTCAAGGGTCGGGGAAATGAATTTAAGGTTGGAATCATGTGTAATTTTGCTAAAATAAACCTGCCAGTAGCTCGAATACCTCTGTTAGAATGGTGATGGGTTTTCAAGAGTTGGGGAAATTAATTTAAGGTTGGAATCATGTGTAATTTTGCTAAAATAAACCTGCCAGAAGCTTGAATACCTCTGTTAGAATGGTGAGGGGCTGGCTGATGTAACAGCATCCTACTGTGTGACATGTTCTCAGGGTCTCACTGATAGTAATTAGCCACTGGTGAAGCCAGTGGAGTTGCTTGGGCATCTTCACTGCTGATGATGGAGTCGAGAGTTACGTACGCAGATTTTTAAGATACAGTGGAATCGGGGGATGTTAAAGCTGTTTGGACAGCTGGATTTATTTGTAGTATATATTTTAAAGTTCTTTTTGAAGCATGGTCAGAAGTCCTTCTTTGTAATTTTCTGCCCTTGTATTTGAAATAAGAGATGCATCTCTGTACTTGTTCTGTGCCTGTGGAAATTTTAAGCTAATTGGCTTCAGTGATATATAATTTATCTCCAAACACATGCAATTTTGAGTGCCCCTTCAAACAAAGCATCTAATATTGGAGCAAGAGTGACTCCTCTCAATAATACTTTAAAAAAGTAACAAACTTTCAATTTCTAATACAAAGTTCTTTTTAAAGTTCTATTTTTAACTAAAATTATTTAACAATGTGAAATAGATGAATATAAATAAATTCACCTATGATTGTTTTCCAAGTGGAGTCAGCTCTCTGTAGGATTTGCTGTTTATATTTAAATTGGAGGGGTGCAGAAGTGCTGGTATAGTTTTCACAAGGGCAGAGCTATCATGTTACTGTTCTTCTCAGGGCTGTACAATTTTCAGCTGGTCTCAGAAAAAAAAAATAATTATCTGCTGTAGAAGGAGAGGCTTCAGATATTTTTCATGTCTTGCCAAGACTGTATAGTTGAAGGTAGATGAATTGAGGAGAGGCTTTTTGGGGAGTGGAGTATAAAATGTTCCCTGCCCGGAAGAGAAGTTGTTCTAATTTAGGAAGAGGGAATTATTTGCCTTCAGAAAGGGCTGGGTGTGGTCTGCTGAGATTGCTGAGAGAACTCAATAATTGGGGGTATCTTTAGGGAAGGTTCTGCCCACCGTGCTGTGCTTCCCAGCCTCAGATAGATCCCATTTCCCAGCTTCTTGGTCCCTTCTTCCAAAAATCTTAACAGAAAAGTTTTGTTGGTTTTGTTTGGTTTCTTGGGGTGGTTGTAACTGTGTTGCTTTTTGTTTTGTTTTGTCATTTGTATGTGTTTTGTTTATTTGTTTTGTTTGTTGTTTTGGGGTTTTTTTGTTTCTGCTTTTCAGCAAAACTACTAGTTCACCAATATTTATGGCTGTGACTTTGTTTAAAGTGAGGATGAGTGAAATAGGTGCTGTTGTGTAAAATGGAAAACTTGTTTTGCTTGGGAGTTTCAGTAGATCTGGTCATCACTGGTCACTTGAGAGCCCCACTCCCCTCCCTTCCCCCCTGTAAATGCAGCACTAAGTTATTGAAAACCTAGTTCTAAGAAAAAAAAAAAACAAACAAACAAACTGGTGTAGCTACAATTTTTTGTTGTTTAATTTTACAAGTATTTTTGGTGGAGGAAACAAAGTTTTTCTTTTGCAAATCAGCTTGCAGTTATTGAAAGAAAATACAATCGTTTTGAATAGCATTTACTTTTTTTCCTTTGAGGCAGTGAAAAGGTACAGGAGCTGTGTGTGATTTTGCAGCCTCCAAATAGTTATTTAACTTGTAGTAGATCAGATAATATTTAGTCAAAAAGTAAGCTTTTTGGCTTGCAGGCACTGAAGGTACTGCGTTGCAGCAAGAAGGAGCCATCCCAGCACAGTGTTGCCTTTATCACTTGAACAATGATTTTAGCCATGTCCTTTCATGTTATTATTTCCCAGGCTGTCTCATGGCTGTTGTCCAAGTACAAAAGCTGTCTGTAAAGGCACTCTACTGATGAAGTTCCATGCTTGCTACCGAAGGGGTGGTGAAGGATTAGGCTGTTGTGCTCAGTAGCTGTTTCAGTGCTGTAATTCAAGATGGGGCTACTGTACTTTAAATATAGAGCCTGTTGTGCTGCCGTTCAGTCACACATTTGCATCAGTCATTAGCTCAGAGCAATGCAATTCTAACCTCCCCTCTCTTCTGGATGCTGATACCGCAGAGTAGTCTTGTGAATTGAAATGGTACCAAAGCTGGCAAAAGCTGGAAAAGTAGCACTGTGAGAACGTTATTTCCTGGTGGTTCATCTGCTGCTTTATTGTCTCTAAATCTGGCCTGTAAAGGAGAATTTGAGAAAGACATGATTTTCGGAGCACATCTTGAGCACCAGCTGTGAAACCTTCAAGGTTAGATTTTATGGCTGATTCTGCTAATCTGCAACTGCTAATTTGTAATTAGTTAAAAGGGCCAAGGGATATGTGGGGGGTGAAGTGGAGTGGGAGGGAGGGATTTGAGTGGTTACAGATTGTATTGTTATTCTGTCCGCTGTTGGGAAATTTGGCATAGAGAGTGAGCTGAGTCCTGAGGTTCTCAAGTGACTGGTTGCCTGGTATCATGTTAACCCTAACTTGTACTGTGATGAATCAGTTGAGTTTTGATTCAGGCAGCAACAGCAGATTTTTGTACAACCAAGTGACTCTTGAGCAAGCTGAAGAATCATAGAATGGTTTGGGACCAGTGGAAGGGGCCTTAAAGATCATCTTGTTCTAACCCCAGGGACACCTCCCACTAGACCAGGTTGCTCAAGGTCCTGTCCAACCTGGTCTTGAACTCTTCCAGGGGTGAAGCATCCACAGCTTCTCTGGGCAACCTGTTCCAGTCTCTCACCACCCCCAGAGTGAAGAACTTCTTCTGAATTTCTAATTTAAATCTCCCCTCTTCCAGTTTGAAGCCATTATCCTTGATAGGGTATGGGGTAATGGCTTCAAACTGGATGAGGGGAGATACAGAATAGCAGTAAGGACTTCTGCTAACTTCAGCAAAGGTTCTGTCCCTGAACACAGCGGAGATCGGGACCCTCATCTCAAGAAAGATTACAGTATTTCTGGCTCTTACATGAGGAGCCACAAGGATGGCAAAGGTAGGGGAGCAGTTTTTAGTTGAAGGTACCCTGGAGAAAAAAGATTGTTGAACAGAGAGATCAGCTCAGAGGTGGCATTAGGATGATAAGGAGAGAGTAATGGTTTTGTCTCCCTAATGCAAGAACTAGGGCAACAGCAGACAGGGCTATTAGATTTTAGGTTAAAAAGAAACAAAAAAGCCCTTGAAGTAAAGGTACTTAACAAAGCATGCAGTTTTAAGCTGTGGAGTCCATTGCCATGGGATGCTGTTGAGGCTAAAATTTTACATGATCTCCAAAGGGATTTAAACAAACTCTCTGTACCTCAGTGACCAGTCTTGATTCTCGGGGCAGGATTCCAGCAGAGCATCCCCTACCACACCCTGTGCTGGGGTGTTAGGTCAGAGTGTTGGGTTGGTTCTCCCCATGGCAGCAAAAGGCTGCAGCACGGCTGTGTTCGTGGCCAG
>VWZY01005320.1:0-31074 GCA_013399075.1 Chloroceryle aenea | reverse complement strand
GAGGATGAGTGTGAAAACCGGGTAGAACAAGTAACCGTTCGATAAAGCTAAGTATTTGTTTGATTTATAGAAACCTGCAAGTTTTTTTCAAGAACATTTTCATTGATAAGCTTTAGGGTTTCTTGTTTCCCTCTTTGGCAGGGCTTCCCCTCACCTTCAGCTGTTGGCCTTCCTTTTCAAGAGACTTTCTCAGACATTGAAATAGGCAGGAGCTTCTTGGAGCTGTAACTTATTTCAATATTGAATACTCGATAGATCTTAATTACCAGTACTATAGGGGAAAAAAAAATCTGCTCCATTTCTGTCTCTGTCTGATATTCATTTTTAAAGATTGCTCCTGCATATTGATTTGCTATTGATAAGCTTTAAAAAGTGGAGGGAAAGCCCTTGGATTTCACTCGCCTATACCCAGCACAAAGATGACACTTCACTGATACTTAAGGAATCATTTGAGAACAGACTATATTTTCCATAGATTCAGCTTTCTCTTCGTTGTTACTTTAACTCTGTGCATTTAGATAAGTACCTGAAGAAGTTCTAGGCTGAAGACATTGATTGCCAGAGCACACAAATGTAAATCATTGGCTTATCTTTGCAGGGAGGTGGCTGGATAGACAGACCAGGATCCTGTACTCTCCTTGCAATCCAAAATGAATGCATTGCCTCATCTTTCTTAAAGGGAGTGAATGTCACCTATCTTGTTATACCCTGTAACAATAGAGAGTCTTTTGACTTGTTTTTTCTTTTCCTTTTGTGTATCAGAAACAAGACTGCCAATGGAGATTATCGGAAGGAGCACCGAGAGAGGAGTCGCAGCCCAATAGAGAGGGCTGCTGCCCCGACAATGAGCCTTCACGGCAATCACATGTATGCCTCAATCCCAAGCTTGACCATGGATCAACCTCTAGCACTGACCAAAAACAGCATGGATGCAACCCGAACAGTCAGCATCACACCTACACTGACTTCAGTAGAACGGCAGCAGGTAACTGGCTTCTAGGGTGACAAGAGAGCTCTGGGTGGTTGTAGGAATCCTTGCAGTGAGGCCTTCCCAGGTGTAAGCAGAAGGTATTGTGAGTTACAGTAGGTAGGGGACACTATCAGGTCAAGTGCATTTTTAAAAAGGCACAATGAATGTCACAGCTCATTGTGTGTAATGTGTGTGATGTTTAAATGTATCTGTCACAGGTTTCTTGGCCTTCCTGCTTTTTCTCATGCTTTGCAAAGCTTGCGAATGCACGAGTTTTACCTGGGAACACAAAGCCTACGGCTGAGCGAAGCTCCAGTACCTGCCAGGCCGTAACTGGTGCAGTTGGCAGATAGAGGGTGTTCAGCTGTGCTCCTCCTGGCAGTCGCTGCGTGCTGATTGCCCTTCCCTCCATCCCAGCTCTCTCCTGCTGGGACTGCTAAAGAAGAGGTGCAAGGCAGGGTAGAAAGGAAAGGAGAATTTTGCACTGAATTTTCAGGTGAAGGAAGCTGGAATGACCTTTGTTGGTTTAGCCAGCCAAAACATTGCACTGTTCAGAGCAACATTGTGTCACTATTTCATGATGACTTTTTCTGCAGCAAAGTCATGATTTTGATTATTTTGGTGTTGTGTTTTTTTTTTTTTTTCCATATGCTGGATGTGGGTTCGTTTTGATTTTGGTTGGTTGGTTGGTTTTTGCCTTTGCCATCTTGCATGTGGTTTCCTTCAGAACTGCTGAAGATGTTATACAACAAACCCAGGTTTTTTTTATGTCAGATGTGTTTTTATCCCTCCCACAAGTGGCAAGACAAAGTAAGACAAGTGAGTTGTGATTTCATAGGTTGAAATTTTTCATATGCAGTTTACAAAAGCTCTGTGTCACTGGAGCCAGGGACTTCACATCTGCTGTGTAGGTTTCCACAGCAGTTAGCAATGCACACTCGTCTTACACTCTGCCACACCAAAGTGCCCAGCTTTACATTGGTGTTGCTGATGCCTTGCATCATTTGGCATCCAGATTGCAGTGTTATTGTTCTGTACAGAACGGCTCTGCTTCGTTCTTGGCGTCCAGCGATGACAGAGGAGGAAGGGACTGGCTTCCACTGACGACACTGGTGCCCTTTGATAGCACAACTGCTGTGTCTCAGCTTAGCAGCTCACACCACTGACACTCCTCTGTTCTGGCGTGTTTGACTTGGGACGATTCCTGTTGCCCGCTTCCAGATTTGTCTGTCTTTTGTTACCTTTGACATTTTGAGCTAGATTACAATCTATTTTCTTACGAAAATAGGATGTTGAGGTAAGACCTTGCTAAGAGCACAAAGTAGAAATCATACAAAATAAAAAGGGCACGGAAAATAAGAAGCCCTAGTTTGATCATTTGTTGGTTTGTTTGAGGTTTTTTTAACCTTAACGTGTTGAATGGGATTTCATCTTACTCTGTGGAAAAATATGCCTTGGTATTTTAGCCAGTGTAGGGGGTTAGTCAGCTGCTTCAGTCACTGTTACTAAATTCTCAGCTTATCTCAATACTTCATAGAAGTACATGTAGTCTGCTCGGTGCACCTGTACACACAGAACCACACCTGGGTGTTCTGTAAGATGGACACACTCTGATGGAGCGTGTCTAGAGCAGGGCAACGAAGCTGGGAAAGGGTCTAGAGCACAGATCTTGTTGTGACATGTGTCTGAGACCTGGGCTTGTTCAGCCTTGTGAAGAGGAGGCTTTGGGGAGACTTTCTTGCTCTCAACAGCTCCCTGAAAGGAGGTTGCAGCCAGGTGGGGTTGGTTTCTTCTCCCAAGGAACAAGTGATAGGACAAGACGAACTGGCCTCAAGTTGTGCCAGGGGAGGTTTAGGTTGGACCTGAGGAACAATTTCTTCCCTGCAGGGGCTGTCAGGGCTCAGCCCAGGCTGCCCAGGGCAGTGGTGGAGTCCCCATCCCTGGGGGGCTTTCAAAGCTGTGGAGATGTGGTGCTGAGGGACAGGGTTTAATTTTTTTGGATACTTAACCATTAACATGTATTGAGTATAGCAAAATGGACTCCTTGCATCATAAAATATACCAAAGATGCAAAGCCAGAATATTCCAGTACCCAGGTACTTCTCCTTCAGCCACCCGGAGAAGCTGGGAGGGGACTTTTCCTAAGGCCTTGTTTCCGTGTAATATCAGCATAGTAATCAACTACACAAAGAGGATTTTAGGTTTACACTTTGTATAAAATATGCACCATGGAATTGAGGTGATGTGAATAGGCATTTGGAGAGGAATTTGCATGTGTTGAGAATGCAAAAGGCTGATGTGTATGAAGCAGTGCTAGAAAGGCAGATCCTTTACTACTTGAGGTCAGGAATTACTCAAAATCTCTTCAGGTCTTACAGGCTTTTTGTTTTGTGGCTGAAGTGTGGGATTAGGCTGGGAAAATATAACTTCTGAATGAAAAATGGTAACTGGAAAACTTAATTAATCAAGACTAAGATGCTAAATACCTGTAAAATTTGTACAGCTCTCCTGAGTCTTGGAATCACAGGGGTATGTGGCCATAGGATGAAACAGGTACTTAGCGTGTTGACATTTAGTTCTGCATATGTAACATCTGTGAAGTGGAAACAGTTGCTGTAAAAATGATTGTAATGCTTTTAATGATTTGTTTTTCTACTGCCCTTTTTACTGTATGGCTGCCAGCCACTTAAATAACTAAGAACCATTATAGAAATGCAATGTGGGACATTTTTTAAATCAAAGTAGTAATAGCTGAATGTTTTGGGGCTTGATACAGTTTATTGGACAGCTTATGGACTGTTTCAGTGCTGGGGTTGGGTTCAGTGTTTGTACATCTCAAGGGATAATCCAGGGAATATGGCTTTGGCCCGTTGCCGTAGTGAGTGACCATTTTCTTTTGCTCTCCCCTGGCAGAACCGTCCATCTGTAATCACCTGTGCTTCTGCCAACACCCGCAACTGCAACCTCTCCCACTGCCCCATCGCTCACAGTGGCTGTGGTTCCGCAGTGCCCGCCTACCGGAGACCCTCCAGCAGTAAGTGACATTTCCTTGCTTGTAACAGCCCGAGAATGAAATCTTCTCACTAGCCTGAGCTGTGTAGGCACCAGTGTATTAACAGGAGTAACAGGAGGTGAACCAGCAGACAGACACCCCTGCATCTCCTGTGCACCCAGAGATGCAATAGCACAGGTCCTCTCAGCAGCCTTTCTAGACAGCAGTCCTGTGCCACAGGGGGAAGTACCAGCTTAAGGAGAGCAAGTGAGATGTTAGTTTGCCTTGTTTTGAAAAGTTGCTTTAAAAACAACCACCACCCCCCCCAGACAGGTCATTATATTTATTTTGGTCTAACCGAGGAACAGCAGACAGGGCCCCCAGAGCCAGCCCTGCTCTTATTTTAGGAGCTGTAGTTCCTCTGGTCTTTCAGTTGGCACTAGACCTCCATGACTCTGGTGCAGTCACAAAAACTGCAGCTGCAACCACTCTGCCAAAGCACACACCCTCCACCCCTCTGCATGGACACTACAACAGTCTGTGGAGGGCAGCTGCTCTGGGAACCCTCTCCAGGAGCTGTAGCCACCTTCTGCACAATTGGTACTTTTCAGGACGTTTTCCAGCAGTGCTTGCTGGGGAGCCAGGAGGGTGTTCACTTTCTCTCACTGTAAGACCAGGGGATGATAAACAGCCCTTGTGCATCTGTCACCTTGTACACTTGCTTCAACACATGGCCCTTCTGAAAGTTCATGTCAGGGGGGCTTCAGCCCCCAGAACATGTCACTGCAACAATACCCCTGTCACCTAAAGGTGAACCTAAAATTCCATGGTAGGGTGGCAATTGTAATAATAATTGTTAGTTGTTTTTTTATTTTATAAAGATCAGTGTATTGTTGAAAACTAGAATTAGAAGCTGTACTTATGTGGACTTTGGAAGAGTGGGACACATTTTCAGAAGATACTTGTCTCTTGTCACTCAAAGATGTCTTTGTATGTGACACTTGTGTTTACTTTAGGATAAATCAAGCCCCTTCTGTGGCATGAAGGACAATGGCCTGGCCCCTGCCAGCCATTAAGGGTTTGGGATTTTTTGAAAGATAAAGCTCACTTGATGCACAAATACTGTTTCTAAATTGTGAACCTGTAAGTCACTCGTACTTAGTTTGGGAATTATTGCTATTATTATTCATTGTTTTACTGTTATTGTTCAAAACCTGTCTTTCAAGGTTCTTTGTAATACTGTTACAAAAGGATTTTATATGGATAATTTTATATAAAGCCACAATTATATAATAGTATTATTTTAATGCTTGTAGTACTGAGTGCAGAGGTAAGATTCACTGAGTTTTCTGCCTGGCTCCAAGCACGAGTATCTAAGATGAGGTGCGACCCTGAAATCAGCTTTTGGCATGCTGTAATGTGGAGGGCCTCCTCACACCTCACTGACTGGTAGCGGCCACCTCAGGAGCTGATTTTGAAGAATATTTTCTATTTTTAATTCTATTTAAGCCTAGATGCAAGTTCTATGGGATTGTTATGGGAGAGGGTTCCCATAGGATTGGTGCTGTAGCTGTAACTCGCCTGAGGGAGAAAACTAATTAAAGTGCTTACCTGCTGAACTTCACAGAAATGCAGCAATATTTAACTCCATTTAGGACTACTTCTCATTTTAACTCCTCCTGTCTTTGCCCCCACCGCCTGCACTGACAGTTCTGTGATGATGTAAGGAAGTCTCGCTTTGTGCTGAGACGATGGGAGAATGGGGGTTCTGACTCTAGAGCTCGGTGCTGGGATCCTGCAGAGAAATAATGCATCCTGTGCCTCTTTCCCCCTGTAGCTACCACTGCCTGCGACCCAGTGGTGGAGGAGCATTTCCGCCGGAGCCTCGGCAAGAACTACAAGGAGCCTGAGCCAGTGGCAAACTCCGTGTCCATCACGGGATCAGTTGATGACCACTTTGCCAAAGCACTTGGGGATACGTGGCTTCAGATCAAAGCTGCGAAGGACGGAGTCTCCGGCAGTCCCGAGTCTGCCTCACGACGGGGCCAGTCTTCCCCTTCCTCTCACATGGTCAACCACAATCACTCGCCCTCGGTGGTCTCTTGAGGAAAGGACCCTTGCGCCTGGGGATCTGCATGGTTTGACTGAGCTTGGAACAGTGCTGACAGTAGTGGTGGGGGAGGGAGATTAGTTTTTCCACACACATTTTTGTGTACTCACTTTTTCTTTGTAAAAGGGTGCCCTTAAAGATGATAGCAGGAACTATTTCATAACAATTCACACAATGTAGCATCCTTTTTTCCTGCCTCAATTACCAAAGAAACCTCTGATGCAAATCTGCTGCCCCTTAAAAAAAATAATGCACGCTAATCCACAAAAGCCATTACACTTAGTTGGTTGACCCAAATGCTTTTTGCTTTTATTAGCTTCTCGAGACTAGAATTTGTCTGGTTTGCTTACATTGCTTTTTTTTTGTTTGTTTGTTTGTTCATTTTCCCTCTGTGAAGTAATTTTGTATGTATATACTTGAAAAGAACTGTCATGTATGATTTGCACTATTGGAGGAGGAGTGAAGTTGCGTAGCAACTTTCTGGAAGATGCTAATATTTTGAGGGCAAACTGCTGAAAAAAAAAGGGTTTAAGAATGACATTTCTATCAGTTTGATATTTCTTAAAGCAAAGCAGCTTTGGAAGGGGAAGTCTCATACAGGTTATAGGTCTTTCTCTCTTTAGATTTCAGGTGCTTAGTGCTTGCAACTGGACTGCATCATTTACAGAACACGGGCATTTTTCCTAAACACTGCAGTTTGTTAGAATAGAGCTGAGGTTGGAGGGTTCAATAGTGCTTAACGATGCATGTTTTATGAAAAATAGCTGGTATCTATTAATGTATAGACAGTAAGAATCATAATACTTATTAGCTTTTCTCCAGAATTAGTTTATTTTTGTCAGTAACAATCCTAGATATACTTACTGCTGGTACAGTTGTACTCTATGATGTTTGTGTTTGACATTCACTTTAGTAGCAGCCAGCAAACGAGGACAGCCTCAGGACAGGCCTCCGGCGATGTTGTTTCGAGCCCCATGACGCGTGGTACAGGACGCTTTAGCTTTGTGTGTGACTGAGTCACTGTTCCTGTCTGCAGTGCTGTCTGCTGAACGGGAACGTGCTTCCCAAGACTAATCTGTGTAATCCACCCTTAACTAGCTGCAGAAACCGCTACCGTTACGTTATGTCGGCCGACAACACATTGTTACAGTTTGTGAAGTAGGATCTTTAGGGGTTTTTGGTTTTTTTTAAGCTTCTCCGTAAAGCTACGCCAAGTTGCAGCATACATTCCTCCAGTAGAGAAGAAACTTTATACAGGTATTATTACTGCATTTATTATCATTTGCTGTATGAATAGCTACTAACTAGAGATTAGGCAGTAGAGGCAGGTGTAAAACCATGGCTCTGCTCATACTAAGACCTTCTCTCCTTGTTAAGTGTAACTGCTCTCCCCCAAACATTCCATCTTCCCAGTACAGTTGCAACTAGGGCTTTTTTTTTTATACTGGGTTACCTGAAACAATTGGTTCAGTGTAAAAAGTTAGAACTAGTTGGAAGATGAACCACACGTGATGTATTATGGGCTATGTTACAGTATTGGGTCCATTGTGGCTTTTTTTTTTTTTCAAGTTAAGCTATTTAATTTGGAAAAGGTGCAGGGTAGAAAGAGATCGGGAGATTGGCTCTTACTCTTGTTAAGAAGGTGGCTGCTCAATTTTCACTTAAAAAAAATTAAAACACAATACCTAAGCCCCCAGTTTCACACATTTCACTACCATCTTACTGGGTAGTCAACGCTTACTCGCTTTGGCATTCAGTACCCTACTCTCTGTAGGAAGATTGTTAAAAGAACACTTTTTTATATAGGTAACTTTAAGACCATCGTTACGCTGTGCGTAAAGAATGTACAGAGAAATTTGTAGGTATTTTTTGAGGAACAATTAATTTGTTAATGATATGTAGCTATTTAATTTTTCCCTTTCCTTTATTGTAATCATTCATAATTTTTTTTGTTTGGAGAAAAAAGTTGATCTTTTTTTTGTTGTAGATTTGTCTGTAATACAGTAAAAGTGCAGGAACACAGTTATTCTATGAGAACACTGCATTAGCATTAATAGCCACTAGTTTGTTATTGCTACAGGCTACTGAGCGTTGTTGTAACGGTAAAATACTAATAATACTGTAGACGGACTCTGTGGAAAATGTGACTCCTCTGTTTCTTTGTGAACACAAAGGAGATAATGTTTTTAAAGGTAATATTTTCAATTATAGCCGTTTTACAAGGTTACGTTTACTTATCTGCGATAGGTAAATGGATTTGAGGGCAATAAAGATTTAATGTACTCTGTCCAGTAAAGCCTAGATTAGACACGCTGATGTCAGAAAAGCCAAAGGGGTGGGGGGAGGTGTCCGGAAACAAAACTGAACTCACCATCCCGTGAGGCGGTGAAGCCTCTTCCCAGAGCCGGGTTCTCTACAGTCCAGTCTGAAAGAGTCTCTCTGTGTTTGTAAATCTGTAATATACCATTCATTCTCCTGTGGCCTTGGTTCACCTGGAAGAAAAAAACAGGGTTGGCAGGCCATGTGTTATGTTTTGGGTTTTTTGTTTTGTTTTTTTTTGTTGGGTTTTTTCCATTTGTTCGTTTGTGTTTTGGTTTTGTTTTGTTTCTGGTTTTGTTTTTGTTTGTTTTTTTTTTGTTTGGTTTTTTTTTTTTACACTTAAAAAGTAGCCTTAAAGAACAATAAAGTGCTCTTAAATCACTACTGCCTACATGCTCTTCTGTATGGCTCTGGGAAGGAGGACCAGAAGCAGGTGACTGGTCATGTCTGTGTTCTTCTGAGGAGCCCCACCTCCTCTACACAGACACCCTGGGGGAGCAGCCAGCTCAGCTCTAGGCTGGATCTGTGGAGTTTCCTCCTAAAATACCGGAGTTTGTCAAACAGTCCTTACAGAGACGGTGTTGCTGCCACAGCAGAGATGGCCAGAAGTGCCCCCAGCCCTGCGGACACGCCTGGATGCCCGCTGGCAGCAGTGCCACCGCGCAGGTCACTGAGCATTTGCCCAGTGCCGGTGTCCACAGGGAGCCGAAGCAGCTGTTGCTGATCCCAGGGCGGCTCTGAACTGTTGCTGTGTTGAAGAACAGCAGCCAGTCCAGTGGTTCTGTACGGCTGCCAAAAAGACAATTTGCTTAATTTTTTTCATTTTATTTTGTCCTTCAGGTTTTCTCTAGTGAACACAAACTGTTCGCTTCGGAGAAGGGGCTGGTTTCAGATGTAGGCACCTACCGGTCTGCGTTCGGGGTGAGCAGCGTTGCGGCAGAGTACTCATTTGACTGGAGACATCCTTAAAAACAAGCGTTCTAATTACCTGACTTGGAGACAGTTCAGTGACCCAGGCAAAGCCCTCAGAGGAATTTCAACACTGAGCGTAGTCATGGTGCCTCCACAATGAAAACAGGAACCCCTAAAAATAACGATACAAAATTACTGTTGGATTACATACGGTTTGGAAACCAAAAGCGGGCACGGCAGGCGCGTACCTTCTTAAAGTAACCGTCTCTTTCAGGGGTGGGGGAGATCCCACAGCGGGAGTGATTAGACCTGCGGAAAGAAGCCTAACCCCAGGCTGTAAGCGCTGTTGGGAGGAGACCAACTACACCACCACACCTCTCAGGCCTTTCTGCTGCTCGCTTCAAGGGAGTGGGGTTCCTTGTAGATAAAAAAGTCATCCCTACAGCAACATTTTGGGGATGACAGGAATGAGGAGATGCAGCATCGCTACCTTTCAGGTCAGGAGCTTACAGAGTGGGCTGTTTGCTGCACGGTAAGAAGCAGTCTTCCCCTCCCTGTGATGTTTCTAACTGGCAGGGAGCAATAATTACACAAAAGGGTGGCACCGGGGCCTAGAAAAGCTGGCCTGGCCACACACATTTCATAAAAGTATTATTAAATCCTGTACTATTGGTAATGGCTTAACTTTCTCTGTGAGCTAAATGAAAGGGAACTTCCAGCTCTTGCCTCTGTAATCAGCCCTACACACATATTATTTTTGCTAATGTAATTCAAACTAGAGCTTAGTTTTAGAAACCAGACCTGACATCACGTATAGACAAGGGATTGAGTCCGGCTCTTTCCGCAGCGCTCAGGGAGCAGCCCCTCCTGAAAACACCTCCTGTGTACTTTAACCTTCTTTAGCTGTAAAAATGAACTTTATATACAACTCTACAGAGGCTGGACAGACAGACAGATAGGTCATTTGACATAACAGACGTGTGTACAGGTACCCGGGCAGCGTGTCTGCATACCTGCTAAACCTGCACTCACTGCCTCCCTGGTAACCAAGCACTGGGCCCTTCCAGTGGCTGGTGCTTATCCCATAGGCCTGAAGGGACCACATGTAGTGTTTATTCCCTTTAAATCCAGGCAAAGCAGCAAAAGGAGCTCATGGGCAGTGCTGTGCTTGGTTTTGGTCCTGTCAGGCCTGTGCTGAATGCATCTGACTGAACTCAGCTGGGCCACGGAGGCTCCTGCCACTGCTGCAGAGAATGACAGGGACCAACTGCAGTGGCTCATAAAGCACCACCCACTGTCACTGAACTGTCAGGCTTTAAAACTGGCATGTGCACAAGGCTGGAAATTGTCACCAGTTCACCATCGCAGACCAGAGCTGTGACTGCACCAGTTCAGCAGCAGCAGCAGCTGAACTGTGGCTGCAGCCGGGCTTAATGCTCCCAGGGGCGCACAGGGACTGCTGCAACACGCACAAATCCAGCTGCACCTAGGAGGCCAAATCGGGCAAAGGAAAAGATGCAGAACTGCTGCGTTCAGCCTCATTCGGGAGCCTTTGTACAACAGCAGAGTCAGGAGAACTTGCTGCTCACACTGTACAAACTACTGGCATGACAACAGCAGTCCCCTGTGGCTGCCTGACCCACGACCTCTCCAGTATCCAAACACTGCACTGAGATGTCACATTGGTTAACGCAATACCCAGGCGAGACACATCTGAGGGATTTCAGTTAATTGTGCAAGAGCTCTACGGGCCAGAGCTGGCACATCTGCTTGGCTGATGGGACCATTCACCGCTATCTTTAGGTCCTTCTTGAGGAAGAGTGACATAAGACACTAGTCTGCAGCTTCCTGATACACAGAAACTTCCATTTCACCCAGTGAGGATGCAGCTCCAAGAACATTACGCAGTCTCTCCAGCTCCCTCCCCTTAGGCGAACCATTATTACACAGCTGGGTTATGTTGTGAGCTGAGGTACAACTTGCCCTCAAGGGCTCATGACAGAAAACACACCAGTTTAATAACTCAAATATACCCATTCAATAATTGTCTAACCTCTCCTTCAATGAGAACATTCTGCCCCTCTCTGTGGACCAGCGATCGCAAGTGCATTTTCTGAGAACGGGAAAGCCAAGGTGGGTAATTTAACTGCTTATTTTTAACTACAGCTACACACAGATCCACAGCGGCTGCCTCTGTCTGGAGACCAAGCTCCCATTTCCCCTCGGTGCTCTCCTGTCACAGTGCACAAGGCCAACAGCACTACATATCTCCAGTGGTGCATGAGGAGAGCTCTTCAGAGAGAGAACGTCCCCCTCCTGCAGCAGAAGCCTGCCCACGGCCTTTCCACCACGAGGTGCTGGCAGGCCCTCCCAGGCCACGCTCCTCACAACGAGTGACATTCAATGCACGTAACGAGGCTTTTTCTCCACCAGCAGAGCTGGGTGGGTATTACTCACCTCTACACGTACAGCAAAACCAGGAACAGAACCACTTCAGCATGTGGCCTTCTCACTGGTGCTCAACCTTCAGTCTGAAAATGTTCCTGACTGTAGTGAAGCTCCCAAGTGTATTCAAGCCGAATCCTGTCCAGTCGCTGTCCCCGGGAGACACTGGTACTAACCAGTCATTGCTGTAGAAAAGGTAAGAAGAGAGCAAGTCACTTCATCCTTGATCTAAAGCCCCTGACACCACTTTTATCTCCACTCTCTGCTTTCAGATCTTCTACAAGACATTATATTAACAGTTTTTAGAAAGCTCAGGTGTCTTAGTAACTCCTTCAGCACAAGCTGAAAGAAGGCTGAAGACAACAATGTCCCGTGTAGAACAGCCATTGCAAAAACAGTGGTTAAACTTCAAGACAATAAATGAGACTCTAATTAAAACTCCAGGGACAAATCTGGTTACAGCACATTTTATCTGACATAAAAATGGTTGAAGAAGCACCCTGCAGGAAGGTGCTGCTGGGGAACCTCCCACGAGCTCTGGAGTTTTTTGTTTAAAAACTACAATTTGAATTCCTAAGTCTTCAGCCTTCTGTGAAACAATTCCAATCAGGAGCTGCTCTCCCTCAGCATTTGCCCATGGCTACTCCAGACTAACTGATGAGCTCAAGCATCAAATTTTCCTGCTTAATTCTGCTCACCAAATCTGATCATTTACAGAACCCCCCAACTATACAAAGGCCCAGATGACTGCCCAGAGTGGGACCCTCTGCAGGCCTGGGGCCTGGCCCTGGCCAGGGTAAGGCGCTTGGCCTCTTGACACGCTCAGTATTCCTGAATCCTCACATGATTTTCCCTCTCCATAGGAACTTCCACACTAGTAAATACTGACTTAAGAGACAGTTTTCACTGGTCCAGCGCTGATGAAGGGACCCAAATACGCCTCTGAGACTCCAGACACAGTTCATGCTTCCCATGGACAACACACGTCTCAGAGAGGAATGAGCACAGCATCTCTCCAGATACACCCCCTGGAATGAGACCAATGCACACACCTGACGAGAGACACAGTGGGATCAGCAGCACCAGGGTGACTGTTCCAGTACAAGCTCTTCTGTGCTGCTGTGTCTTCTGGGGCTAGAAGTGGACAAGGCCTTCCCGAAGGCAGCCGCCATCCCCACCTGACAACACCATCCCTGAGGAACACGAAATAGGAAATTCTCTTATTTTCCTTTGTGCCTCCACCAGGAGCCGAATTCATCAGCCAACAATGAGCCAGTTTGGGGGGTCATTACAGCAACTAATTGCTGTAGCACTTGGGCATTTCTCCCCGATTGAGATGCCTCTCTGTTAGGAATGGTTGGCATGGGATTAGTCATACATGGATATTCAGACTCACATGCATTCATATTCTAACAGAGCTGGAAAAAACACCATTTCTTTTTCTATAGGCTATGTTAAAATAATGACAAAGCAGTTACTGGCTTCCAGTATGAGCACACTTCACTACATCCCCATGAGACCCCTTCCATGTTTGGGTTTTTTTTGGCTTGTAGACCAGCCAGTTCCACTGTTCAGTCTAATTTTACATTTTATTTTGCTCTGCAGTAGCTTTCTTAAATGCCAAGGAGAACATCTGTCTTCTCTCCATCACAAAGATGGACACAAAGGCATCTGCCAACATGAAGCTGCGTCAACCACATGCCTGCTACATTTAATGCTCAAAAAGCTGCTTATCTTAAAACAGTTTCCTTAGTTTGGGCAAATACTACGAACAGGGAATGGTTCTGACAGCATCCTGCTAGCCACAGTGGAATCACTGTTACTTTTTTAATCCCAGGAAAACACAAAGCTCAAGTCTCCCACTTCCCAAAATATTAAAATAATGTGGGTCTAGTTGTATGAATGACATGTGGCTTGTGTGTTAAAATATACGCATGATATACCACTGCACATACATTAGTTCTAGTTGAAGTACAAAAATACATTAATTATTTGCTTTCAGAGAAAAAAAAAACTTCAATTATTTAAAAAAAAAAAGTTCTAGCCTAAACCTGAAAGCTTTGCTCTTTGCAGATCCACAATAGTACTGTGAATGTTTTGGGTTTCCTTTTTTTTTTAATAATGGAAAGAACTAACAATGCTTAGAGATTAAAGCAAGGGCCTTTCCTTTTCCTTCCAAGCGACAAGCTCTTGGGCTGCCACTAAGGCTACAGAACATCTCAGACTATGAGTGGCCCCAGAAGGAAATGCATCTATTGGGCCAACATCAGAGGCACCGCAGCACTGCCCTTGGGTTTGTAACAGTAGCAACAAAGTTCTTGTCTCTGACTTTCACTGACACTGTTACCTTGATGCTGCTTTGACTCATCACGCGTTTTCTCATGGCATTAATAGTCACTGACATTGTTCCAGCTACTGGAGCTCATTGTTCAGTTTTATGCACTGATATAAATAAATCTATTTTGCAAACAAAATTAAACAGAACTGCAGAAGGTTAAGAAAACTTCAAATTAGGTTTTACCTCTTTTCACTCCTGCCACAGCAGGAAGTTGTGAAGGTCTTTCTGATCTTCATGGTAACCTTTCATCGCTCATTTGTACGTCCCTTCTTCCCAGCAGCTCTCATACCTCCGCCAGGAATGTGGAAGTCAAGATGAAGGGCAGTAATCTCTTCACCTGTGGGGCCAAGGAAGTAAAGTAACAGCTGGAACCAGGATCCTATTTCTTCACAGGTAAGCAATAGACTCATTTTGTCCCCAGAAACATGGGCCTGCATATGTGTGTGATTTACCTCCTGCTTTGGGAAAGCCTCGATGATCTGTCAAGACAGCAGAATTAGCTACTCCACAGGAAGATAACACGCAAGAGCAAACAAGATATTCTCTTCAGTGTAATGAAGATGAGGCTGGGTGAACACAGGCTAAGAACAGGGTTCAGAATGGTCAACCATAGAAACATCAATAGAAACATGGACTGTTTAGGTTGGAAAAGACCTTTAAGATCATTAACTTAACTCTACCAAGTCTGTTACTAAACCATGCCCCTCAGCACCACATCTCCATGGCTTTGAAACCCCTCCAGGGATGGGGACCCCACCACTGCCCTGGGCAGCCTGGGCCAGGCCTTCACAACCCTTGAGGGGAGGAAGTTGTTCCTTGTGTCCAGCCTAAATGTCCCCTCGCACAACTTGAGTCTGGTTTCTCATGTCCCACTGCTTATTCCTTGGTAGCAGGGACCAACCCCACCTGGCTCCAGCCTCTTTTCAGGGAGTTGTTGAGAGTGAGAAGGTCTCCCCTGAGCCTCCTTTTCTCCAGGCTGAACAACCCCAGGTCCCTCAGCCACTCCTCACAATATTTGTGTTCCAGACCCTTTCCCAGCTTCATTTCCCTTCTCTGGACATGCTCCAGCCCCTCAATGTCCTTCTTGGACCGAGGGGCCCAAAACTGAACCCAGGATTCAAGGGCTGGCCTCACCAGTGATGAGTACGGGGCGATGATCCCTGCCCTAGTCCCACTGGCCACACCAGTGCTGACACAAGACAAGATGCTGGTGGCCACCTGGGCACACTGTTGGCACATCTGCAGCTGCCTGTTGACCAAGCAGATGGTTGTTTCATGAAAATGCTCTGGGAAAGAGTGCCAAAGGCTCTACTGAACTCCAGGTAGTCAACACCACAGCCCAAGTACACTTCAACTTGTTAAGACTGCACTACAGATGTTGTCTAAAATTTGGTATTTCCAAGACCTTTGTTTGGAACCACTCCTCTGCCATTTCATGCCTTGGCTAACTGAGCCTTCAGCTTCCCTCATCTATACAACATGGTGTCATTAGCTTAAACAAGTTTTCAGGTGGGAAAATGCAGAGAAACCCAAGTCTTGCAAAACCAGTGCCACACAGAGCATGGTGGGATTCTAGGGATTTTGTTTTGAAGATTTTCATGGTAAGAACAGATTTCCTCACAATATAAAACAATGATTTTGTTGTTGCCAGGCTTACAAATGCCATTGGTAATGTGAGTCAAGCTGTGACCTTTCAGGATGATGCAAAATCAGCAGTAATAAATCAAATGGTGACTCTGCTGACATGGATTATTCACTGAAGTTACAGACAACAAATAAACAATTTCTGCTTGGAAATACAGGAAAGAGGAGTGTGGGATTATCCTCCTTTTACAGCTGAGCTGGGGATGCAGTTTTGGTCCTACTAATTCTCACAGGAGGTGTGAAAAATGGCCAGGCAAAGGCTGAGGATTAAACTCAAGAGCAGATCCACCCATAATAGATCACTGATGCAAGAGTAGCTAAGGAAGGCAAGAAGTAATATTCTCTCTACAAGGAAAGATTGTTCCTTTTAACAGTTGCCCAATGACAGATCCCATCTGCTCTCCACTCTGTTCTCCTGTGACACACTCCCAGTGCAAATTATACACATTTTCCCCCAAGAGAAGTGTTAATGTTATCAGTTCAGCTAAATCTACCTCACAGATCAATGCGTGTTTGCCCTCCCCTCATGTATCTTCTGCTGGCCACCTACCTGCACAGAACACACAGCACTCGGGCAGAGCTCCAGAGCCCCCACCCAACCCTCGGGCTGTGGGAAGCTCGAGTCCCCGGCCATGAAAAACTAGAGGCACTTGCTAGCGACTACCAAAGTAAAATCACCCCAAGGCTCCAAAATCTGCAGCTGCAGAGACAGTTCTTTGAATTGGCTTTTTGTAGATTATAAAAGTTTCCCTTGAGCTATTAATAGCATAGAAATCTATACTCAGAATGCTGATCTCCAGAGCTCAACGAAAAGAAAACTGAAGAGCGTGTCCAATTTGATGAGCTGCCCAGAACGTCACATCTAATGCTGGTACACTGAGGAAATACAGCATCACCGTTGCCAAATAGCTGATCTTGCTACTAGAGAGTAGACAGGATTTGTTCATTACACTACTCCATAGCCATTCAAAAAGTGGGTTTTGACCTTTGTAACATTAAGGAAAGGATACAGACCATTGCTTTTATAGCACTTGCACAAATCTCAACTGATTTGTCAGATCTTTGCCCTGCACAGAACAAGATCCAAGTGTTCCAGTGATAGAAAGCTTTCCTGCCATGCAGTTGGTTTGATTATAACTCACCTAACAGTTGCGTGGTGCTAACAGAGAGAGCTCACTACAACTGTGTTAGGTATTCACAGAACTCCCTGAAATCACCCTCTGAGAAAATATTTCACTTGAAATTTTCAAAGCAAAATTAAAATCAGATTATTATAAATAACTCCATTTGGAATTAATTCTGATCTTGAGCCATTTAGCTTCACATTTTCAAGCCTTTCTGCAGAGCCACAAAACAGATGTGTTCATTTTTAAATTAAAGAAAAAAGAAAACAGATTCTTGGCAATTGAAGGAACTCAAATAAAAAAAACAAAACAACCCAGTGCTGGGAGACCAGCAACAACATTTTGAGAGTTGACAAAGCTATAATCTACCCACCCAGTCCGACTGATGAAAAGTAAAGATTCTCTCAGGAAACCCCCACTGCTTAGCTTTGCAGCCCTGATGTGGAAATTAGCTACACTTGACCTCAAACTAAAACATTACAGGAACTTCCACAGAGACGATGTTCAAGGATCACAGGAAACACCCATTAAGGTACAAGATCACATCACGAAGCTTCCAGATGCATATTTTTTGTGCTTGTGGGAAGTCTGCTTAAGCAACTATATTTGTCTAATTCCTCTGTCAGGAAAATTAAGAGTGTTCCTCTCCTTCCTGAGAGCGCTAGAAAAGTCGGGTAACAAAAGCAGTGTTTAATTTCTGCAACAGAGTGAAAGGAAGAAGTAGGAAGCTGGCTGGTAACCTACACTTTCTGTGATCATTTGAAATCTTATAGCTAGAGCAACCCAAGAAGAAGCCCCAGATGAGAAGAAAATGTATGCTAAACCTCAGGAGAACTTCCCATAGACAGACAGGCCCTGACCAGAAACGGGGATGTGCCAAGACCTGTCAATAGCAAAGGAACTGAAGCTCTTAGGAGGAATGTAAGCTCTTCAAAGCCAATGACAATACCTCTGATGGGAAAGCTCCCAAACCAGGGCATCCTTCATCCACTGCTCCTAAAGCCTTGAACAGGTAGCCAATGTCTTTAGAGCTGTCTCTCCTCGCTCTCTTCCAGGTTCCTCTCCTTCTGGCACTTCTGCTTTTCTTCTGCCACTTCACATCTCCCATCTAAAATGGAAACAGTGGAGGAAAACAAAATATTAGCATGGTAGGACAAGAGACTTACAGGAGCTTTGTTACAACATGGATCAGGAGCAGTGGGCAATCATTTCAAAGGATTTCAGTTTAGTTCCTCCCCTCTCTTAATGAAAGGTTTGTACTCTGGTGAAAAATTTAACTGGGGAAAGCAGCCAATGACTACACTGTGAAAGTTCAGTAAAACTCAGAAACATCGCTGGCACCACTACTTAACAAATTATAGGTCATGGGAACTTATTTACACCTTGTACTTGGTGTCTGAACAGTTCTCCGTATTTGACTTGGGAAACGGGCAAAAAAATTATTTTATACCTCGCCCCCATCCCCCCCAGAGTATAATTATATATAATATATGGTCAAACAAATCAAGAAATGATTGTTAATGAAAAAAAAAGGAAAAAAAAAAACAAACAAAAACCAAACAACCATCAAAAAACCAACAAAAAAACCCAACAAATCCAATTCTTACTTGCTCTTTTCTTCCAAATTGTGTTCACTTCTTCTGTTCCATTCCCAAAGTCAGTGCACACCTTCCTTTTTGAAACAAATCCAAACCTTTGATTCCAGGGGACAGAAACTGCAAGTGGCACTGCAGGCCTTGGAGGACACAGCCACCGTTATTTGTAGCCCAACGCTGCATTACCCCAGTTTCCAACTGTGCTAATAACCCAACAGGGACTGGAGTCCCTCTGGGAGTAGCACACACTGTGAAACAAATGGTGAAGCTTCCAGCAGCCCGACTGGTAACAAACAAATCTCAAAATGAGAAACTCACTTTTAAAAGTGCACCTCGCTAACTTTTTCCTTTTCTGTATTTCTTTTCCACAAGAATAACAAAGCTCTGTAGTGACTCCTCACTATTTTAGCTGATTTGTTACACAAACCCCAATGCTCAGCCTGGTAAGCCTATTTTCCAGTATATATGCGAGAGAAGGAGTAGAACTGAAACAGAAAGCATTTAAAGCTTAACAACAGAATTATTTAATCCTCTTTTACACACAAAGTATTTAAAATACACATGCTTAATGGAAGATTGTCTTTACATTCAAAATCAGACTCCTTTTAGAATTCCAAAACCGTTCAAGACATCACTGAAGTCTGGCTTACAGCATCCAAAGCTGGGCATCCAAAAATTGAGGCAAAGGAATTTCACTAAGCAGTTCTGAACACCTTGTCCAAACAGGTGCAATTAAAAGGCATTAGTGGACAACGTCAGAGATGAGCTGTACCCGTACCATCTCCAACACTTGTCTTCTCCCGTTGCCTAGCTGACTACATCCAGGTGGGTCTTGCTGCACGAGGCACCTACTCAGCAAAAGGGACTCTACCAAGCAAAGCCCAGACAGTGGATGGAAGGTGGAGATGATGTGACTTTCTTTGGCTTCACTGGAGGACTGTGGTACAGAGTGTTCCACCTCAATCCATCTACCCATCTCTATGGCTATTACAGAGAAGACAAAGTTGCTTTAAATAAGCAGTGTTTTTAAAAATCACAGTAAAGAATTACATTAATCTCCAAACTGTGAAAGCTGGAATGTAACACTTTGGCTTTAAAAATTTCTGAAGCCACAATCACCTACTATTACAGTAAGAAAATAATTTATAAACAGTAATCTGGTCATCCTTTGAAACAACATTCTGCTGCATGTCCTCATGGCATAAGTTTTACTCCCCTCCTAACTCTTCAGTGACACTTAAATCACATTTTTTTCCCAGGATCTCAGATCAACAGGTTTGTTGCTATTCTCTGTTCCTACATGATTATTGGGTATCTCAATGTTATTTATCATAATTGTTCAAGAACATTTCCAAATCCTAACAACAGGAAGCTAAATTAAGTAACATATACCATCCCTGTTGGAAATTAACCCAGAGTATCTCTGGCCATGCACACATCGGTTGACTCGCTCCCCATCTCTCCTGTGCTACTCAGAGTGTAGTTACACAGAATCCTACCTTAAGTCTGTAATATTTGACTGCTGAAATCCTAACAAAATACAGTTAACAGGGAACTGGAATGTCTTACCCCCAGATTTTGGAGAGCACTACTCACCTAAGTATACAGGGCAGCTGGAGAGAATGATCAAGCTACTCCCTACCAGTCAGCGCTGCCCAGCATGGCTCATGGGGCAGAACATCTACAGCTCGCTTGTTCCTAATACTGCCCTAGAGAAAACCACAAATACGGTCTAACTGCATGCAAGAGCAAATGTTTCAATTAGGGGAAAATCATCCTTGTATCTCTGTGATGAAATAATTGTAATGTTATTACATTCATACCATCTATGAACTCCAATTTAGCACCATCATTCCCAGCTTAGTACCAATAACAATATCCAGCTATTGCTCTAACAGCCATTGCGTGGGACTTGAGTAACAGGTTTTCATAAAAAGCATCCATCACCCCTGCACAGGGGAAACTGAGAAAATGAAGGATCCAAAGGAAGCTGAACAGCACTGAACCTTTAGGAAGGTAGGACAAAATAATTTTTACAAAAGAAAAGAAAATTATTAGAAAGAAGATAAAGAGATATAGAACCTTTTCTTTTGGACTCTGGTTCAGTGCGTCATCTGAAAGATAACTTTAATTACATGGTTCTTAACAGTGCCAAAGTTTGAGATGGATTGACATAATTGAAGGAAAGACCATTACCTATGGCAGCCACTCACATTAGCTCCGTGAACAAACAGCCTTTCTTGGAGTTTTTCTTTAAAGTGCAACCATGATGGCCCTGCCTGCTCAGACAGGATCCAAACAATCAAAGTGCAAAAGTCTGCACTAATTTCTGCAGAGCTCCAAACCTGCTGCTATTTTAACAAAAGGAGAGTGATCCTTTGTTCATGACACTACTAAATAAATGCACCACTTTGATAGCCTGGCTGTGAGCACTAGGAATAAATGACCTAGACAGACATCCAACTTGTCACATTCCTTTGATGACAAGAATTCCCAACAAGGCTTTTAACAGCAGTGACATCATGGAGGGCTCTGTCCAGCAGGGAGCTGCCCCTGCAGAGGCTGCCCGGCCCCCAACCCATGTACACACAGATACCACTGAGAGCAGCAAGGAAGAGCCATCAGAACTGCCTGATAGAATGAAAGCACAGAGTTCTTTTGTTCGCAATATTTCCAAACTAATAATGAAATAATATTCTCAGACCCTTTCTTTCCCCCTGCCCTTCCCAGATCAGGGGTGAATTAGGAATGCTTTGTAACAACAGAACCTCTCCTAAGGCCTAATTACAATCATTTCATTCATAAACAGCTTGTGTAGAAATCTGGATCTCCTATTTTAAGGAAACTTCAACACTGGTGATTTCAAGAATTCCAAAGAACAAATCCCATGCAGTGGGTGACTCACAATGGCACGGCTGCCTTAGAGAAACAAAACTCCCCATGCCCTCCCCCTCATAAAAAGAAAACAAAACAAACAAAACAAAGCTGCGAGTATTATAAGAAAACCCAACTGTGCCTCTTTAGGAAACAGGCAATTCAAACAAGAGTTGTCAGTGATGTCATTTCATTTATACTTTGCCTGAGTCACAGGTTCCTGAGGAAGTGGTAACACCTACAGAATTACTGTGTGAAAATCAGCCTCTGAAGCATGAGATGAAAATAAAGACACTTAACCCCTCCCCCCCGCCCCGAGCAAAGTGATACGTACTTTATAGATTCTCTCACCTCTTATATTCAGTATGTCACTAGAAATTAAATTGCTTGTTCATCCCCATCCCTCCATCACCAGGGAGGCGCTGAGCATTGGGGGTGAGAAAAGAGAGGCAGAAGGTGAGGGAGAACACCAATTTACCAGCTGTCAAAAACTGGGGTTCAAGTATGTCCAGAAAAGGGCCGGACTTGGAACCTCCATGGCCCTCGCCTTTCTTCTGAGTCTATTGACATAATGTGCATTGCACAGCAAGTCAGATTTGGTTTTGATTTAGAATGTCAAACCCTTTCAGCAGCGAGACGCCAATGTGCACGTGAAACACAGCCGCCTCCTGCAGCGCTGCCTTGTGGGGATGCACCCACTGCCCTCCCACCACCAAGGCAACTACCGATGACCTCTGGAGCTACGAAACCTGAGTAAAAACTCTCCTTTCTTATTTACTGAGTGCACGACAGTATTTCACTGGAAAATCAAACAATGAATCATTCTACTGAGATCTTCCAGAAATCAAATCTCCTGGTGTCAGAAAGCAAACTGAAGTCACACACAAGCTGAAATCTTTGGATGCTTGAAGGCTACAGGAGCAGCAATCCACAGCCAATGTCAGAACAGAAAGTAACTCTGTGGCAAAGAAGCGACAACGAATAATTTTTTTACAAGTTGTGCTTTCGACTTGCAGCAGTACACCACTATATGTACGCTGCTGATGTTCCCTGTTAGCTTACTAAAATATTTTGTTAAGAAGGAATTTGAAATTTTAGCATTTAAGCGAAACACACGTGTGCACGTGGCCTTCAGCTCCAGAGGCAAAGTCCACTGTACTTTATATCAATGTCCTATATAAACATCTATTCAAAGACAAAGAGGAAACAGGTATTTAGACTACTATAGGAGATGGAAAGACAGCATGTACTCTGCACCAGCCAGGTAACAGAACACGTGTGTTTTTAGGACTCCTGACCGCCCTCTTTTTATCGCCAACCCCGAGAAACTGACTGAAAGAAGCTACAGCAGCAAGGGAGGACTGGTCTGACTGACAGAAAGAACTGACCCTATTGCATCTGAGAAGTTCAGACAAAGAGCGGCTGGGTCGAAAACCTTTTCAGAGAATGCCCTAAATAATTCCAATGGATTTGAAAAAAAAAGGTGGCTAAGTCACAACAGGCATTTAATGTCAATTATTGATGAGCACAATTAGAATTTGAAGTTCTATAGGGTTGGACTACTCATCTGCATCCTTATCTTGGGGTAAGATCATTTGAGCTGGGAAATCAGGTGAAAAAACTGCTGCCCTAAGATACAGAATACCTGAAGGTACTTAATATCATCACTCCTCAAGCTTATTGCTATTAATTCTCATGGTGGTACCTTTGGTCTCCCTTCCGTAGTGCCAATTTCCTTGGCCAGATTAAAATAATCGTTAAGTGATTCACCCAAAAGTCTTCACTACAACCTGGACAAAGCACCCACCACTGACTGGTGGCAGAATATGGATCACTGAATTTCAGCTACTGCACTTAAAGAGAAAAGTGGCTACAAATGAGCCCAAGCCACAGCCTATCTTGGTTAACACTACATGACTTCAAACAATAGTCAACAATACCAGGTTCCCTGACCCAGGATAACTGAGAATAAAGAACATAGATGCTCTTTGCCAAGTGCATATATCCAATTTCCATAGATTTTACAGTTGAGAAATTAAAGAAAAGTTTAGGTACTGTCTGTATCAGCCTAGGAGCAGTGCTGCAGGAAATGAAGGAGTCCTGTGGTATGTCCATTTGTTTGCAATTGTTCTGCTGGCTTTAAGGGCACCAAGACAATTTATATAGGACATAAAGTCCAATTTATTCCCCAACAACAGACTATGACACAGGTGAAGGGGCTTTAAACAGCAACCTGTGAAAGTGAGGAAGAGAGCAAGTGAGGACCTTAAAGAAGAAAACTGTCACACAGGATCTGAAGTTCCTCACTTTCATGAGGTGGTACTACTGTGTAACTCAAGACTTCAGCCCACACTGAAGGGATGACAATAGAAATTCTGGTCGGTCGAAGTGTGAAAGCAAAACAGAGGCTATCGTTTCATGAGCTTATATAACACTTAAGCACAAAAATGATGTCAACTGCTCTCCACGGAGGTCTGTGGTCTTCTAACAGTACTAAATGTCACCAGAAATGATACACAGGTGTCACAGTGAGACACAGTCCCAGCCACAGTGCCATATAATGCCATCATATTTCTGTTAGCTAGTTTAGGAAGAGGAGTAGGCTCCTCCAAGGCTTTTCATTCCCTTTTCCCAACAGTCTTGGTTTATACCTCAAAAGCCATGGCACCTGTTGGGTTCTACAAAGTACGCACGTGCTTGAGCTCTTCACTGATGCCTGGTAGGTCATAGCAGCATGAAGAGAATTTCATTTCTACCTCCTTCAAGTAAAGGTAAAGTTTACCTTCTTCCATGAAACAGCAGTAACTGGAGCTGAAATCCTGCTGTTAAGTGCTTACATGCCAGTAAATAAATGTGTTTATCTGTTAGTAGTATTTGAATGCACATTCATTCGAATGGATCCTCATGATTTCTCCCTCAGTAAATGCCTAGAAATTGAGTCAAAGCAAAATAAGAACAATTCTGGTCTGTGAGGAGAAAGAAAACAATGTTATAGTCAGACAACGGAAGTTATTCCAAGTCAAACTGAAGTGTTTCTGAACATCGGAGACATCTGGGAAGCATATGTACAGGAAACAGCTCAGCTTGAGAGAGTTGTATGTTACTGAAATTACAGAGGTAAGGAAACATTATATTAACCCTGAGTTTTGAACCTTTCGATCTCGTACACTTCTGCAGCTGAACACTTTCAATGTAAAGCCACAATGCAGCTTCAACAGGATAAGCAGAGCTTCAGAGATTCAAAACAATTATTAATGTTTATCAGATTTGAGAAAGATGTTTAATTTGCAAGTTTTAGATAACCAAACTGCTAAGAGACTTTTACATTCCACAGTCAGCAACTCCAAAAGATACCTCTGCTGGATCGTTCCCTTTAAACTGCCCTGGTACTGACTCACGATTCAGGCTGGGCTATGGCGTGTCTAAGAGAACAGAAGGGAAGTCACATGAGCTCAGAATTAATTATGTACATTAACGAACTGCTTCAACACGGTATGTTATCAATCTTAGTGTTCACTGCCTGACCCTCAAAAGATGTTTCCTATGATTACTAATTTAAAAAAAAATATATATTTTATTCATATATTTTTTTATACTGCACTGAAGTTAGCTAAACAAGACATTCCCTTAAGGCTACTTAAGAATGCACATCAATATAATTAATATGGTAGTTAAAATAAATAGAAATAGTAACTATTTTAGACACTTGATGCAAACCTCAGCATGCTTCAATACATCTTTTATGATCAAAATATGGGAGCTGCAGATGTCCTTGGTTTTAGCCAAGTCGGACATGACAGAACTTCTGATGTGGTGTAAGAGAGAAGCTATGAAATTATCTATACTAAATATTCAGAGGTGATGTTAAGGAAGGAACTAAAATAATTAGACTGACCAAATAATTTTCATAATATATATGGGAAATAAAGATTGCATGGCAGATAAAGCAATCTGCATTTTTTTTGAGTTAGCCCATAAGCCCCACAATATGAGGCTATAAAAGGATTTCAGATATACTTGTAAAACCTACTCCGAGATACAAACCAATAGATTCACTTTCAATTTTGTTGTAATGTACTTTGGTATTTTACAAATTTTTTTTCTCAAGTTGTCTTTCCACACAACAACTCTCAAACTATTATTTGTGCTCAGCCATAATCTCTGAAGCCCTTTCTGATGCTGCAAGAATTGAATAACTTGAAACCCAACCAAAATCAGAACTGCTCTTTTTTAACACCTGTAAAGTGCTGCCCAAGTGCATCCAATAATAGCAAAGCTCAAGAACCAATTTCTTATTTCAGTTAAGCATTTCTCTATAAATTTTGACTGATTTAACGATCCAGCTGCCCCAAAGCAATTTTTACTATATAAGAGAGCCTCCTCTAAGTTTCAGGGGACCCTAATCATGAATGATACCGATGCATTTTAGTCTTTCCTGTGTAAAAATAAGTGAAACCACCTTTTTTTTCCATCACATGAAATGATGACATATTTACAGAGAACACCACCTCCATTGACACAGGTACTAGAAATGTGTACTTTGAAACAGAAGCAATGTGGTGTAGGCAGTGGCACAGGTTCTTACCTGCTCCTGCTCTCCTTTAAAGATGCAGTTTAACTCCCAATCGCAGAATATTCTGAGTCTTAACAATAAATTGCAACTAAAAGGGCACAAAACTTGGAAAGATGAAAAAAACACATTTAGACATGCCGCTCGGATATGTCCATTGACAAGCAAAAGAAAAATGGGGACAAATAAACTACCAAACTTTACTTAAGCAGCATATTTTATATGTAAGCCACATTTATAATCTGGGGAAAAAAAAAAAGGCTTAAATATGATCACATTGCTTTAGTTATTTACATTAAAGGAAAAACAAACACAAACCAGAAAACCAAAAATGGGGAGAGTTCTATCCATGACACTGCTTTTCAGGTGAAGATATTAACATCAAAATGGGGATTATATTCGTTTGCATTTGTGGCAGTCAGAATGGGTAAGCAATCATTAAGTTGTCAAATAAGAGATAAAAGGCAGCACTGCAGTCCAATGTAGGTCATCTTCAGCTGGTTTTCAGACTGTTTCATCATCACTCATGTCCCAGATCTGAAAAAACAAACAAACAAACAAAAAACCCAAACAAACAGGCCACACACACACAAAAACACAAACACAAACACAAACAAACAAAACAAACAACAAGGAAGTGTAATTTTAGTTTATGGAGTTCAAACATACTTTCAATTATACCTTTATAAAATTAGTATTCCTATGTAAAAAGAGGAATAAATAATATTTTATGGACTGTTGACTAGCACCAGTGGAGCTTTACATAAAATTCAGTACTTTTCTGTTAACAACCTACATGCCATTCCTTATTTCTAATGTTGGGGGAACCTTTTAACACATACTTTTTAGCATTTGTTCCTAACTGTCAGTTTGGTTATTTGCTATTCATTATCATTTACAGTAAGCCATAGACCAAAACCCAGGCATTTTGTTTTGGTTTCCTGACTCATTGGCACATTCTTAATGTGAATAATAACTTACAATAAATAGCATTTTTATTAAACACTCCAGAAGAATTTCAAGACATTCACGAAGAACTAACTGCTCTCCAGTACTTCATTTTGCACTCAGGTATTAGCTATCATAACTAGCAGCACAGAGACAAGAAATATGAAAATTTGTACTTTCCTGCTGTCTAAAGAAATTTTAAAGTCACAGAGATTTTTTTCTGCATTACGATATAATTGTACTTTTACTTTGGTTCTTGCCCTTGGTTCAGTGAGAGGTGGAAAAGAGTATTTTCACAGAACACAAAGGAACGTGGTATCCTCATGAACATACTGAGTGTTACAAACCATACCAGTTACCAGGGAGGAGGACACACCATCTGAGAAAGGAACTATTTTAGGGTGCAAGAACACAGTCTTGACTATATGCTCTAAGGTGTTTCGTTTTTGTTGGTTTTTTTTTTTGTTTTTATCCAGAGAAACATGGGTGCTCTTGAAATGCATTTTATAAATTTTTGCAGGTTTAGCTCATGGCAATACCTTCCTTCCACTTGGCAGGGCTTGCAGTAGCTTGGGATCAGGACCAAGTTAGATACTCAGCTTTGAGTAGGACTTAATAGTATCATAATATCAATTTTATAAAATATAAAACTTCATCTCTAACAAAGCATTTCAAACTTGGCTAAAGGAGCAGCAGCACTGCTGGAGTAGTATGACAAATCCTTTTGATTACAAGATCAAGAACGTAATTTCTGGGACATTCAGCACTCAAAACCAGAGAGTCCCTCACTGCAGATCACCCAAACAAACATGAGCAGTACTGGTCCTTTGTCCCTGTGGAAAATGAAACTCAGGTCATTCCTCCAACACATCATTTGTGTGCTGGCATAAAGCAGCCTACAAAGTTATTCTCTCATTTTACACACTGACCAGTAGAATACAGAGAAATAGAGAACATGAACAGTTCTTTCGACTGTCGGTTCTTGAGGGCACAGAGCAGTACATTCTACAGATACGCAGTGTCTAGGACAAGGAGGCAGGCAGTGTTCATGGGTACACCGGCTAACACATACATTAGAGTCAGACAAGTAACAAATGCAAACCACCCCATTTCTAGGCTACAGTGAGTACTGACCTATAGCTTTAACAAACCCCTTCAAGACCAAATGTAGCATTTCTGGAATTTGAAAACATTCCAAAAAGAAGCTCTTCAAATGCAATCTCAGAAGACATATAAAATCAAACACTCCATGCAGTGTTACAAGCTGTGTAAAATGAAAACTCTGAATGGCAAAATTTTGTCTATTCCTAGAAGCGTTGCAAAATGGTGGTGTAAATCCTTATGGAAAATACTGAAGGAACAGTTTGTTTACAAAAGGAAAAAAGAGTTTTCATCCTGCCCTAGATGAGCAGCTTGGAGCTTGCCAAGGCAAACACAAACGTCCAAGCTCACCAGTCAGGGTCAAGGATGTGGAAAATAAATACAGAAAACAAAAATCTTTAAATAGAGTTTATGGTATGATTCAAACTGGCAAAAAGCAAGAAATCCAAAGTTCAGACTGATAGTCCAGCTTTGTCTAGCATGCTCTAAGTCTTGAAAAGAAAACCCATAGATTCTGACCCTTGCACACACCTCTCTCTCAAAGCAGCACAGTAAATACTTTTAAAAATACACCATGAGGTGATTCAAAGGTAAAAGTGAAAGAAGCCAACTGACAGCCCTAAAAACCTTTTCTTTATCTACTCAACAGACACACCGGGAGTGCAGCCAGCTCCTTTGCTCTGTGCTTTCCCATCGGCCGCTGGGATCTGAACAGTGGGGGTGAGAAGGCGAGGACCCTCACCGGCTTGTTTGTTTGTCTTTTACAGAGAAAGGCTGGTATGGGTGCCAGCTGCCCATTAGTCATTTTGTGAGATGAAAAACCTTCCACCTAGGAACTGTCTACCTCTTCCATAACCCCTGTAAAGCTCAGTGAGCCTTTCTGCTTTACATAGCTAAAGTGGAAAAAAAAAAAAAAAAAGTCTAAGTGCTCTAACACCCCCCACACCACCACTGGCAGCTCCAGCAATGCTCTAATTTCTTGTTGTTGAAGCTAAATGGAAGAAAGCAGTTCCTTAATGGTCCAGGACAGGCAACCCACAGAGGGCCTTGAGGAACTTGAAGAGCAACTCTCCAAGCACCTCAGGGAGCCCACAGCAGCACCCGCTAGGTTATTTAGGAAATACAGTGCTCTTAATGAGAGGATGAAAGCGAAAAGAATGACAACTACATTCTCTCCTACATTGTAAGCACAACTATTTTAACAAAAGAGTATTTGTAAAAAGACTGAGGTCCACAGGTATGTAGCCACTATGCACACATCCTGGATTGAGAAGAATTATTTTTAGATGTTTGAAAGGAATGCTATTATTTTACATCCAGGAGAACAGACAGTTTTATAAGGCAGTTTACACTTCATCAGACTATCTGTGCAGTCACAAGCAGAGGGTCACAGAATGGTTTGGGTTGGAAGGGAACTACAAGATCATCTCGTTCCAACCCCCCTGCCATGGGCACAGACACCTCCCACTAGACCAGGTCACTCAAAGCCCTGCCCAACCTGCCCTTAAGCACATCCAGGGAGGAGACATCACACTGTGTGTTGAATCTTGCTAAGGTTTATAAAGAACAAAGTAGTAGTACCTTAATAAATGGCATGCAGCAGGGAGACAACAAGGATAAATTCAGTACAAACGTTAATAATTGCACATTAGCCTAAAGAAAACAAGCTACTTGGTATTGTGCAAAGGAAGCTGTGTTCAGCTACAACAGCTAAATTACAATACATCATATGCTCTTAGGCAAGCGCAATACCCCTTTTCAAGAAAAGACAAACTACAGTGACTAGGAATACGCAAACTTTGGATGTTACTTTAAAACTGTGAAACTTTTAAGAGGAGAAATCACAAAATGCAGAAAGCCATGAAGGGCAAGGTCTAAAATGACTGTCAGGACATGAATTAGATATCCAAACCAAGCTGGGAATCTTGATTTTGTTTTCACTTTTCTCCTGCAGCACACCTGGGTGAGTCAAACTGAAACAGAGCTACGGGCAATGACGAGAGAAGTCATAAAATAGGAAGATAATAAACTATCTGTCAAACCAAACCCAGTCTGTACAAATCTGGACAGATTACCTTAATACACCTGTTTCTTCAAATACATGCTTTATAGTCCAATTTCTTTGTAGAGGTTCTTAAATTTCAGATGAAAATTTCAGGATAAAAGAAAAATTCTCACACTTGTTTTCTTGAAATGACATCTGTCATATTCTTACACAATAGGAAGAATAGGGGAAAAAAACCCCTATGTATTAACTTAAGTGTTCACTGATTGATTTTACACAGTTCCAGATTGCATGTTCAATAAAACTAAATATTTTTTTAGGAGTTCTGCTTTTCTTTCGTTCAACAGTAACACCCGGTATCTGAAACTTAACTTCCACAGCAATAGTTTCAAGACTGGTGTTCACCAGACTGAAGCAGGTAGTGGTTTTGCATCATAGAATTTAGGTACATAATTCAGATAGATAACTACTGTTTATCCTATAAATAAACTCGCAAGAATATAAATGTACCCTTTAGGGATTCTTAAAAGTTTCTCGCCAGCATGGATCCAGCAGGATTTGCCCCAAAAATGGCTGCCTAATGAAGAGAGACAAAACAAACAAACAACCCACACAGTACTATTTTCTACACGCAGCTAAGATAAATTTACATACACATGTACCAAAACACTCAGCTTAGAAAAACTTGGAACAGTTTTATTATACAAATCATGGTATTTACCATACTATTAATGCTCCAAATACGGTGAATTGTAACTATAGGGTAACATTCTAGAAGGGTAAGGGCTGAACCTCAGACATTGCATACATCAAACAGCACAGCCAAGTATCACATGAGAATATAGAATAAAAGTACCATAGAATTGTTTAGGTTGGAAGAGACCTTTAAGATCATCAAGTCCAGCCATTAACCCAGCACTGCAGGTCACCATGAAACCATTTCCCTCATCACCACATCTACACGGCTTTGAAACCCCTCCAGGAATTGGGACTTCACCATTGCCCTGGGCAGCCTCTTTCAGGCCCTGACAACCCTTGCAGGGAAGAAATTTTTTTTTTTCTCATGTCAAACCTAAACCTGTCGTGATGCAACTTGAGGCCGTATCCTCTCATCCTATCACTTGTTC
>VWZY01005319.1:2469-63244 GCA_013399075.1 Chloroceryle aenea | reverse complement strand
GAGATATGATCGGACTTGCGTGGAAAAGACCAAGGTGTGTCTCGCCTGATATAAGCTGGTGTTTGTTTCTACTGGCTGCTAAATTGGTATCCCACTGCCTGATCGGTGAAATTCGCCCTGACACGTGAGAGTATCGGTTTGCTTACGCTTTTGGTTTTGTCTGAGCTTTAATATCTTTTTTAAGCTTTTTTGATAGCCCATTGTTTCTGAATGTCTTCCCTTTTCTTCACACGAAGGGCACTATAATTGGCTTTTGTTTCTTAGCTGTTGTCTTGAGCCGTAATCCCCTTTCTTTATATAATCAAACCTGAACAGATTTCCTGGAGGGAGGTGGACATCCAGCCGGTTCGGAGTAATCCACTTTGGTTTCTCATAGGTTCTTGCCGGGTCACAGACAGGTCTGGAACGTGATTAAAGTTTTTATCTGCTCTGATCGGTCTGATGTATTGCCCTAAATCTCAATATTCAACCAGAACCAATGATCAGCAGCACAGCAGAGCTCTGAAAATGCAAACTCGTCAGAAAACATTGCTGTTCAAATTGAAATGAACTTAAAGCAATCGTTGTGGCTTTTCTTTGTGATGGAGGTCTTTCCACGAGTGCTTTACTTTTTTTTTTTTCCCTTTCCCTTCTATCCGCTGGCTTCTTCCAAGTCTACATGTTTCCCAGACCATCTCTTCCTTTCCAGTCTCCACCCCTTTTCCTTTTCTTGCTGGACAAGGGAAAAAAGGAGATGCAGTTCCCCCTTCATTGTAAGATCCTGTGATGGGACTCTGATATAATCTCTTTTATCTCGACTTTTTACATTTAAATCAAACATATTTTGCAGTCCATCACGGTTTAAAGGTGGTGTGAGCTCTGGTTTACTCCACTATCTCTATCTCCCTCGTGGGTTTAAATCTGAATAGCTGCATCAGTTACCTGCTTAATCTAAACTACAATTCAGTGGAAAGGTGGATTAATTAATTTTGCTCTACCAGCTCCCAGTCCCCTAAGACAAGTTTAATGAAGTCATGGAGGGGGAGGAGCAAACCCCTAATGTGTTCTCATAAACTAAGTCACTTTCTGTGGGCTACTGTTGCTTCCCGTGTTGGTTTTTTGTTTTGCTTTGAAGTTATGTAAGACTTTCAGATAGTATTAAGAGCTAATAATTTGCTGGATTTGGGGGTTTTAATCCTCTGGGTGTAGATTTTGTATCCTCCTTTAAAAAATTACAGTCCTGTATAGTGAATTAAACTCTTATATTCAGGCACCTCTGGATGACTTGGTATGACTGGACACTAGTTGCATAAAATGATAGAAAACTGCTTAAAATTTCCATTTCCACTTAAAAGATGGTAAATGTCTTGTTACTGTTTCCCAGGCTTAGCAAACTTTTCTGCTACAAGGGGATTGAGGCTGTTTTGCCCATAACCCCCTGATTTTCACGTTCCAGGAAACCTGTTCCTCTGTGTTCAGGCTGCCATATCCACAAAAGCAAGCTCACTGGCCATCTTCAGCCAAAGCCTACCCTTCCTTCTGGCAGCAGAAAATGCTCGAAGCTGTTTTCAGCCCATCTGCAGCAGTTGCAGTTGTGGAACAAAGTAGCAAATGGTTATAGTTAGTGGGATTTGAGGTGAAGTAAATAATGCCACAGATTGTCGTAGTAAGAATGCGATTCCTTCCTCTTGCCAGGCTCTGTAGTCACCGAGCTGCCTGTGCAGCAGCTGGGAAGGAGCTGGGCTCTTGCTCTTTGGTAGCAGAAACACTTTTGTTATTTGTGAGTAGGCTTGAAATATCAATAACCCAGTTGTATCCAAACCAGTCCAATTGCCTCCTGCATGAGCTGGTCACGCTCGGGAACTTGTGTATATATTTTAATAAAGAGAGGCAGATAAATTGGATGTCTTATGATGTGATTTCCTTCAGCAAGTGCTTATATCAAGTGTCTACATATGACATGTTTTAAGCTTTAATAAAAAGGAAAACAAAACTTTTAGAGCTCTAATTGTAGTAAAGCAGTAGTATCTGCCTATCTTGGAAAAGCTTTTCTAAGCAGAAGAAAAATTCTTGATTCATAGCCCACCTTCCTTATTTTGTTCCTGTCCTCGGGGACTGAAGGACATCTGAAAAAGGATGTAAACTGGAAAGACCAACTCAGGTTTAGTTCAGGGCAATGTGGGGTAAGGATGTTGGGGTTTGTGGTAACACAGATGTGAAACCAGAGTACCAGAATTATTACATTACACTGATGTTGGAAACCACGCTTCTGCAGAACTACTCTTTACCTGCTGCTCAGTATTGCTAAAATTTAGTCTCCCTTTTAAATGTACATGTGAAATCTGCCATGGAGATCTTCACCCTGCTGAGAAGATTCATGGAAATAGTAATAGGAAAACCCATTTCATATACAAATACACTTCTCTGTAATTAGTAAATAATAATTTCAACCCCCTTAATATTTTGTTATGATGAATCTGTACAAAGTTTCAGAACTTCAAGCATGTGATGTGTTTTTAAAGAGCCTTCTAAAAAGCTGTACTAATACAGTCATAAATAAATTCCATTCTGCCCTATACTTTAAGTGAACTTTCTCACAAAGGGACTTTGCAGAACTGCAGATGCCAGGGTATTTAATTAGACATTAGGTTTTATTTTACATGCAGTGGAAGTTAAAACAAACTTAGACAATGCAATTTCCTTTTATTGTAGTATTGTTTCTTACTGCAAGTTTAAATATCCCAAAGAACTTGTTAAGAATAAAGTTTGACAGTCAAAAATGCTTCAAGTCCTATTATGTTCTTAACTGGTAAGCTTGTTAGGGATTTACTCATAAGCCAGATTCTGCTGAAAATGCCTGACTTTGACCAGGCTGTCAAGTGATGAGATCATCATCATCATGAGGAACTACTGTTGTAAAGAGAGGCAGGCAAACCCCTCTGTTCCAGTTTTCCTTGGTTCCATTATGTGAAATGTGTGGCTTCCCTTTCTCCTGGAGAGCGGGGATCGAAGTACAAACTGCTTGTGGATTAATAAGAGTTGGCATGAATTTAATATCAAGTGAAATGAATTGTCTGCTGGATTTATGTAGCTAAATGGAATTACTTTGTATGCTGTTGTGACTGAAAATGCAGCTTGAAAGAGAACAGCAGAGGTCATCTTACTGTTTCTGTAAGGCATAGCAGGATCAGTTTGATATCAAAACTATTCATCAGACATTTGTTTGTCCTATTTTAAAAAGCAGAACACCCCCCATCCCCAAAGATACATATTCCACAGCTTCCCAGGATAGTCTATTGTATACTTGTGTATTGTAATCCTTGTCTTTAAAAGCTTTCTCTGCTAGCTCTAATTTAGATCTTCATGCTGAAGTTTAAACTCACTAATTTTTGTCCTCTTTGCTCTGGACAGGAGAAAATTAATTTTTTTTTAAGCACATAAAAGGTAGCTGCAGATAGAATAGGTTTTACTGTGGGAGAAGGGACAGACTTAATTACAAAATACACAAGACTGAAGTAATCTTTTAATTGTTGTCTTTACCTCTGGACTCTCCTTTTGGCTCGTGTTTCAAAGCACGTCATGCAAAACTGGACAAAGTGCTTCAAGTGAGAACTCAGTACCAAGCAGAGCAGAGGATTTCTTCATAATGTTGTAAATTACCTTCCTTGTCTGGGTCAGATTAACACCCTCCTACCCCTTTTCTTATTGATACTAAGGGTGTGTTGTTGAACTTAACACCTTTCAAATTTATTTGTAGATTTTTGAGGACTGGATAATGATTGTATCTTGGAAAACATGATCTACAACTGACTGTATAGTTACTGTCTTGAACTCGTCCTGGGAAATGACCTTTACAAAATAACTGAGTATTTTCAACCTGTCTGACTAATTCCTAGTTCACGGAAGAAAAGCTTGGTCAAGCAGAGAAGACTGAACTGGATGCTCACCTGGAGAACCTTCTCAGCAAAGCAGAATGCACTAAATTGTGGACAGAAAAAATAATGAAGCAAACAGAAGTATTACTGCAGCCAAATCCAAGTAAGAAGCACTTCAGGTTTTTGTTTGCAACTATTACACTGGCAAATCAATTAATTCACATGTTTACTGCTATAGATATTGCCTAAGTTATGACTAAATACAGCAGTTTTGAAGGCTGGAGTTAGGGAAAACACATTTTGAAGAGCTACTGAAAATCAGACACTGTACCAATTGCTGGTACTTCCTTAATCCCTCAAACTGGAAAAGCTTTAGACAGAGCTTTTTAAACTGTAACTTTGATTCATAGTCTGGTCAGTCTCAGGTTGACTGTTTTTTGAGTTGTTTCCTGATTAATTGAATTTTCCACTCTAATTCCAGAAATTTTAGGGAGCTGTAAGAACTCTGAAGTTCTTTGCAGGGTGGGTGCAGTGGGTGAAGAAAATTTCATTATTATTTCAGTACTTGAAACAGTCTGCACAATATAGATCAGTTTGAAGCAGACAAGATGAACTGAAATGCCTGTCTTTAAACTAAACCACCTTTAGGTTTGCTCAAGTAATAAAATTACAATACCCCTAATATCTCTCCACTGAAAAGGTAAATACTCTCCTTGCAGTGACATACCAAGTTAGGATTTATTAATACAGGTAAATCACACACTGATAGCACTTCTCTGATGCCAAATAGATCAATTCTTTGAAGTATTATTTTGGAAGCCCATTGCATCCTTTAGTTCCATAAAAGCAGTAGTTAAAACAAGCATCAAACCCAAACCAACTAATTCTGTGAGAAGGATGCAAGAGAATTTACAGAGTATTCCAGCTCAGATTTCTACTTTTGTCTAGGCCAGAGGAAACAGTTGTCTTCTGCATTTAATTTAATCTAATCATTATCATCTCTATTGGCTTTTTCAGGAACTTGTAATTGTACAATATTGAATTGCTAGCTGGGGTAGAACTGTGTGAGGAAGATTCAGTAGAAGGATAATATGTGATTAGTGTCTTGGTTCTGCTCACCAGTCAATTTTCTGATGGCTAAAAATACTCTGTGTTCTTTGCCTGTGAATGTAACTTCAGCTGTTTGGTGGCCTACTTGAGAGGACTGTCACGTGCTGTAGAGAGCTTCTTTTGGTTGCTGTTAATGGAGTTACCCTGGCTGGGGGAAGAAAAATTACTTTCAGTCACATTTTTAATTGTACTTTTAGGTCAAACCCATGTATAAGTCCAGTAATTTTAGATTATGTTTTCAGTTCTTTGGTTGTTTAGTCAAAAATAAATATTATGGAAGAAAAAAAGAAGAAATTGGACAATTTCTGGTTTGCCCTTGCTGCCAAGAAATGCATTGGTACCCATGTGTCTGTCTCAGATTATTTTTTTGAGACCTTCATGAGGGAGCAGCTATTTAATCCAGTGCTGATGAAAGTTGTCTAATGAGCAGTATTCTTTTTGATTGCATCAAAGTGGCAGATTTGTTCATGGGGGAGCTTCTTTGTGGTTGTCTGTGCTGTTGCAGGCTGAAATGAGTTCATACTGAGCACATGAATAAAGCAAACTAGTTGGGAAGTCAGAACAGTTGGCCAGAGAAGTGAAGTGTTGCATCTGAGGAGTTTGCTTTTATAATTAACAGTGGTCCTGTGTATGTCTGTGAGGCTTCTTCACCCACGAAGCAAACTGTGCCTTAATTTTGTGATAGATGGATGTTAACAATCAGATAGTCACATAGCTTTGCTGAAACTAAGGAAAGATGGCAATATGAAATGAATGGCTTTCTAATAGTTTTGTGGTTTCTTTCAGAGCAACTGAAGGAAGCAGGAGAGAGGGAAAGAGAGGATGTAATTTTTGGGGCTACCAGAGTATCTTAAGAGAACCTCCATCACTTGTTGACCATAATTCCTACACTGCTAATTCAAGTGAACAATTTACATTATTTCTGTAGAAGGAAAAAGTCTGTTTGGTTTTGTGAAGGAGGAGTGTTCTGTTGTGCTCTTACAGCAAAGACTTCTGGACAAAATTGTACAAAACTGTAGAGATATGGAGAGGAAAAGCATAATTTTTCACTTCCATGGATAGGTCTCAGAAACACTTGAACACAGCATGCCAAACATGGATTACAGGCAGTTTCCAACAATCTTCAGCTTAATGTTGAGTTTAGGGTCTGGATTTTGGAATTCCTTTTTTGTTTTGTTTCTATTTCTAGCTTGTGTTTTGAATGGCAGTAATTATTTAAACTAAAATGTGGTTTTTCAGATGCCAGGATAGAAGAATTTGTCTATGAGAAGCTGGACCGCAAGGCACCAAGTCGCATGAATAATCCAGAGTTACTAGGCCAGTATATGATTGATGCTGGGAATGAATTTGGCCCAGGAACAGCCTATGGTAAGTAGAAGCAAAAAATATCTTGTGTTGCAGAAATCAAGGAGGAAAAAATGCACAGTTCTCACTTTTCTTAGTGTAAAATTGTATTTCTTGTCTACGTAAAACAGTTCAGTGACTTTTGTATCAATCTGAGATGACTTGCTGTATAACTTTGAGCATTAGAAGATCAGTGATGAGGTTTCTATCCAAATCTGAAAATAGAACCTGCTGTTGGAATGGTAACAGTCTTTGTGGATGGATAAATTTTCTTACCAGAACAAGTAATTCTGGCCTTTAGTTTCCTCATTATAGGAACGTATTTGCACATTTGACATTTATGCATTTTATTTGTGGTGTGAAGTGAAAAAGTTATTTGAAATGAACTTCTTTAGTAAGAAGCCTCTCTAACTTGACAGTATTCCTCCTTTTCTTAATAGATAATACTTTGCTAAAGGTGAGAAAGTAGAACATAATCAAAATGTACTTCACGTATGTACCCGACGGGAGGGTTGGAGGTGTTGTATGTAATGTTTTTTCACTGGCATTAATTGCAAAGTCTGAATTCCAGTGTTTGCTACAACTCTTAAAGTTGCTGGTAACAGATTTAGCTGTTAAATTAACGTAACCAACTGAAATGCATAGATGTCTGTATATATAATATAGTCTGCATCAAAGTCCAGTAGTTAGCTCTCTTTAGTTGCTTTCTTCAAAACTGTAGTCAGAGGGAAAGCCTTTGTTCTGGGAAGAATGAGTTCTTTATCTCTGGAAATAGTGGTGTTCCCCTTCAAAAGAAGGAAAGTGCAGTTAAAAAAAGTACATGCTTTATAGAAAACTTATGGATACAAAGTCAGTAATGGCAGGCTTTGTTCTCTTACTTCCACGTGGTTTTATGCTGTTGTCTGTGGCCTTCCTTCTGAACCTCAGCCTCAGGTCTTGCTTTTTAACATGAAATAAAGTTGTACTTATAGGCACACTGTCCCTTAGCTTGCAGATTTATTAGAATTCAGGCAAGTAACATAAAGTATCAGCTGAAAGATGGAGAAACTGTTAGCTTTCATCTGGTGTCATGATATATTTCTCTGAAGTCTTAGTGTCCTTTTAAACTCCTCAGCTGTGTCAGCCCTTTGAAACTTAATAACTGTATTCTTGATGCACTAATTTCAGTTACACTAATTTCTCAGCCACATTTCAAAGTATTGTTCAGTTAATGTGCAAATGTGTATTTACAAGCTGGAGTAGGTAGGGGCAGGAAAAGCATATTAATTTCCAGTAGCTAAGTGAGCTTTTTCCTTGCTCCCAACTATACCTGAGCTAAACAAAAATTTGCTATAAAGGGAGGAGGTTGTTGGATTAAAATGTTTGTTTGGTTTGGGTGGTGGTTTATTTTGGGGGGTGTGTGGATTTTCAGTTGTGTGGGGGTTTTTTGTTTGGGTTTTTCTGTATGGTTGTTGTTTTGTTTTGTTTTTGTTTGTTTGTTTGGTGAGTTGTTTCTTGGTGTTTAGGTTTTGAGTTGTTTTTTTTTTGCCTTTGGATTTCTTTTGCAAGCCCTTGTGATGGCATTGGATTATCTTTCAAACTGCTGGCCTAAACTTTCCTGCCTGTAGAAACTTGTTTTGTTAACCACCTGCCTGAATCACTATGAAACTAATATTGTTTTATGTTTTTCCTTTGCAGGAAATGCACTCATTAAATGTGGAGAAACACAAAAGCGCATTGGGACAGCAGACAGGGAACTTATTCAAACTTCTGCTATAAACTTTCTCAATCCCCTAAGAAACTTTATTGAAGGAGACTACAAAACTATTGCTGTAAGTGGAATTGTGGTTATTCAGCATTTCACACCAACTGTAACTAGTAATCTTCAAAATGTAGTAGGAGATAATTGTGCATTATTGTTTTCCTCAAACTAAAGTAGAAAAAATCAGGGGGGGTTTGTGCCTTTGCTGTATTTCCCTTACTTTTGACCAGGTAAAATACAAATAATTTGGAAAACTTGCTTTCTGTAATTATTGTGCCATTAAAAACATGCATCCTGAGGATAAAATGTGTGAGAATAATTCTGCCTCTCTGTTCAGTTGAAGAACTTTGTTTGTTTGTGATACTTCAAGGGGAAAAACACCATTCTAAGTAGACAGCCTTTTGCTTTTGGGTACATACCTATTCTCATGAACTAACCTAACTCACTTTCAGAAAGAACGTAAACTATTACAAAATAAAAGACTAGATTTGGATGCAGCAAAAACCAGATTGAAGAAGGCAAAAGTTGCAGAAGCTCGAGCTGCAGTAAGTAGCATTTGATATTTTTTTATATATATAATTTGTCCATAACTTTCACTGACATACACTTAGAAACTCAACTGCTTGGTTATGTTTCCAGTCCTAGCTTTTTTACCCTCACTTTTTTTCCTAGATACTCAGTGGAACACAGGGAAACAAAACCAAATTGCTGATCAAAGTGTTAATTCTCTATTTTTAGCTATTCCACCACGCTGAACTTGGCCCAAGTAAATATTCCTCCCTTGTTCTGTACTAGTTGAGCCTATACTGCCAAAAATTACTTGCTAAATCTGCCAAGATACAGCTTATTCAGAGGTCAAGTTTTGGCATTTGAATCTCTACAAGTGTTGAAGCATATGTATAATTACTTTCAACTAATGAACCTATCCTACTCTGTAGCAAATATATTTGTACTTTACTCTTTCTCTATTGCTACTATTTCACACCACCCAACAGGGTGCAACTCTTAAACTTAACATCTCTTAACCATTCTTATTCCTTCAAGAAATGCTTGCTCAAGGAGACTAAAATTACTAGAGACTAAAAAGCTTTTGCTTTTTAAACTCCTCAGATGCCTCTGACTGGAGGAACAGATGATTGAATGTGTGCAGTTTCAGCAGGTTATGCTTGTAGCAGTTTTATAATGATCTTTTGATTGTATTCCTCAAAGTGCAGCAGTTAGTGATGGATGGTGAAGTGATTTTTCCCTGTAAGGATTAATGCAGTATGCAGCTATACAGACAATTTAAATACAGAGGGGCAGAAGCAGGGCTGTCAGATTTTGCTGGCTTTTCTGAATGGATCACTGTCCTGAAAGATCTCAGAAGCATCATCTCTGAAACTAAGCTTCATAAATGAAGCATCTTGCATCTTTGGCATGGTGATCCTTCTGAAGAAACAGCATCATCTGTCCCTGATGGTTCTGCTTCTGTGTCTCAGTCCTCTATGTCATGCACACTGGCCCTGTGTATAAAGTATTTTTGTTGTTAACTTCCTTTGTGACATGGTAGCAGGTGTGTCTTACTTTATAAAGCAATAGAAAGACCATAAGGAAATTGTTCTCCTTGAGGTTAGTATTAAAAGAAAGGCTCTATACTTGAGTTTCAGTTCTGTCAGCAGTGTAATCATTTAGTTCCTGGTCAAAATTAGTGGTAGCTGCTGCTGCTAGTACCTGACCAATCTTAAATATTCATACAGCAAGTAATTCACAGTTTTGGGGACAAATAATTTAGTGGTGGTAGAGCATGAATCTCTAGGCCTCTTCACTACTCTGCCTGTATCTCAATTGTAATTAATTATCAGCAGTGTGCATTAAGTACTATTGGATTGTAGAATTCCTAGAGAAGTGGAAAACACTGCATCTCCACTTTATCCTCTGCAGTACAGAAATGGGAATTAACCTGGGTGTAGGTGTGATGCAAGTGGTTCATCTTCTGCTGTCTTACTTATGAAGGAAGGTGTTTGACAAACAGTGCTGACCAGATAGGCTAGCAAAGTGTGTTGGATTATGATGCAAACATCTTGTACTACTGTATTTGACAGGACAAAGCCATAAATTGCATCTACATTGGATTAATTTTTCCCTGTTATAGAAATATTTAATGCAATTCCATTCTACTATGCTTACTGTACAACTGAAGCTTAGATCAGTATGTAAAATAAAAACCTAACCAGTTCTATTTCTCCTTATTCAGTTCACAGTCTTGTTTAGCTTAAACTTGCAGTGCTTTGTGCCAACAATCTGTTCACATGCTCTGTTCACAGTGTTGTAACTTACTTTTGTCTCTTATCTATGCATTTAAGCAACTAAACACCTCTCAGCCTGAAGAGAATAACATTATGGTAAATGTCTCTTACGTGCTCAACTTGCTGCATGTAAAATGGCTAAAGGTTTGTTGGCCTCCTGTGTTCATTCATTTTCCTCTCAAATGTTTTCTCTTGCTATCCAGCTCAATTGGTCTTGTTTCAGATGTTTTCCATTCCAAACTGGATTGGGACAGATACACTTAGGTCAGTGCAGCATTCCGTGTTGGTTTTATCAGAAATACTCAGATAATTTCAAGTATTATATTCTAATTTCTATGAGGTTATGAATGTCAAATTAGGATGCAAAGGAGTTGATCCTTTTTTATCACTTCTGAAATGGTTTTCATCTATTAGAGGGAAAGGAATTATTTTCTACTTCTTTTTTTATGTACTATGAGGAGTGAATGATGTGAAATAGCTAGGAATATGTAGTAATTATTTCCTTCAAACAATGTTTTACAAATTACTGAAACTGAATAATGTCACAGAAGTTAATGGCTTAACTTAGAGTCCAGTGTATCCTAAACTTGTTGCACGGACTCAGTAATGCATCATAATCATGAAACTGGGGAAGGATGGAGCTAATTATGCACATGGACTGTGCTGTTCAGCCTGCCCTGCTTTGGCTCTTGGATTCTGCACAGGTTAGTGGGTCTCAGCTCAGTTAACATCTCAAGATTTCTCAGTTGTGATCAGATAAATGAGCAAATACATTTGTAACAACTTTCTTCTGCAACCTTTATACACATTTCTTCCTGCTGAAGCCCTGACTGAGTGGCCTTCTTACAAGTGCAGAAAACGAAGGGTAAAGGAGAACATTGCAGCAGCAAGCTGATGTAATTAACTTCTAGAGGAAATTCCTTGGAGTTCCATGATTTTCCTGTACTACTTGCTACTACTTTTAATACTCAGTTTGTGGTACCTCTGTAGCATTTTTAATTAACTTGAGGTTTCAGGAAAAATGGTTGTGAAATGAAGTTAGCAAGAGAAATCATTTGTCCATTTCAGTCTTTACTTAATGTGGTGTGAAAATGAGAACAGCTTTCCATAGTTTTCCAATATTTTAACACATAAGGTAACTGAGATTCCTCCATAAGGTAACCCTAGTTTGTCTCATTCATGTAGTTTTCTAAGTAGTTATGTCTTAATACTTAGTAGCTTGTTTTAAATACATTCTTATAACATATAAGTTCTACAAGTCATACTCTCTCTAGTATCTTACTTCACAGGTGTAGCTTTATCCATACTCACTGTGGTTTCATTGTATACAAAGACCTTTGGTCAACTGACTTACAGCACTTCTCAAATCCCTGTGAAGTTCTGAGGATGTGAAAGTAGTTAGAAACCAAACTATGGTTGCATCCTCTCTTGAAGTACCACTAATGTCTAAGTGTGTATGTTTGTTTTTTGTTTGTTTTTTTTTGCCCCCACTCTTAATGCTGACTAGATATGGGCTGAGGAAGTGACAAAAGTAAGTAAATGATTCAGAAACTGCAGAATTCTTGTGCTGGTGTAATGTAATGAAGGCTATTGCATGTTGTTGATGTCAGGCTAAAGCTGGCAGCCTGATGCATTATGTCACAATATACTGGTTCTCTCCAAGGCCTTTCAGAGTCCATTGGTGAAACAATGCCTGGGACTTGGTTGATAGTAACCTGGTTTTTGACTTGTCACTTAGTACTGTATGACTCTCATGTGACAAGATGGAATAGAAAAAAGAGAACAGGACTCCTCTCTCTTCAATTTACTTGCATGGCATCCTGTTAAAAATGACCTCTTGCATATAATCTTAATTTTCAGAAAGGTTGGGGTCTGGGAATCTAAACTGTGCTGAAAAACTGCTCTTCAGCTTTTTCCCAGAACATGGCAGGGACTAGAAAACCCCTAAACCCTCCAAACCAGAGCTTTCTCTGAGTTTCCTGCATGCACTCCAGCATTTTGGTTCCCTTTCCACGTTGTGGCTAAACACTTCTTCCCAGAGTCTCTGGAAAATGCTGTGCTTAGCTTAAGAGACTGAAGGTAGGGGGTAGGCACACCTGAAAACAGCACCTGGGCTGAAGACTGGTTCAGAAACCCAGCCTTAGCCTGGGGATGGGGGCTGCAGCTTTCTCTTGGCAGGCCATCCCTTGCCCAGGGACAAACTTGGTGGAGCTAACAGTGTTAGGCTAGAGCTGCTCCAGTGCCCTGCAAAGCAATATTTGGAATGGGCTGTGAGAAGCTGTGCTAACACTTAAGGAATTTCTTAGGGAATTTCTGTAGAGGAGGAGAAAATAAAAAATAAGGGTAGCAACAGAAAATCAGGGTAGCTGGAAGACAGGGACTTTGGAGTGTGGTTTTTAAAGGGGGATGTGTAGGGTGCTGCTAATAGAAGCTGGGATATGGAGCTTTGGGTGAAATCTTGAGGGTTGTGAGAAAATAAACAAAGATTTTTTTCTATTCCAACTTCCTGTGAGTTATGATGCAAACAGGGCAGTGTATGGGTAGAGTGTGAGAGCTCAGGGGGCAGAAGGAGTTTAGAGAGAGAGAGGGGAGTTAGATCAACTCTGATTCCAAAGTTTGATTATCAGTTTACTGTTTAAGTAACAGTTTGGAAGCAGCAAACTTACCTGCTGGAGTACTTGGTACTAATTTGGGGAAAAGATGGCAGGGGAGCTGTGCTGCTGTAGCAAAAACCAATCTTGAAGCTGTAGGACAAGGATGAAAAAAGGCATTTGCTTTGCAGAGATGGTGACAAGCAACTTCAAGGATAGCAAAATCTAACAGATTGTATCTTGAAGAGAAAATTAAATAATGCAAGGTGCTTAACCATAGCATAAAGGAGACTAAAAGCTTTAAGAAATTTAAAGCTTTTAATAAATTATGTAATTCAAGGTCCCTGTTTTATTAAGCATAGAAAAAGCAGAGGCTATTGAGAAGAAACTACAACACACATGTTCTGCCAGGGGAACAGTAATCCATCCTGGTTTCTAAAGCCAATCTGCCAACAAAATATTAGGAAGGTGATTTTATTTCCCGTGCTCTTGCGAATGTGTGTTATCCCTTAGGTACAGGTACTTTGTGTGTTTTGGTTTGGGGTTCATTTGACTTTGTGTGTTTTGTGTTTTTTTTTTTCCTAAGGAAATGAAGATGTTGCTAATACAGAAGGAATTCTTTCCTTCCCCTCTTGGCTATCAGATTTTCTTTTTTCCTCTGTGCTTACATTTCTCTCATGGACAGCCAGATGGATTTCACTGATAATAACACAGATTTAATAGAAAAATTCCAAGCAAAGATGCTTGTCTCAACAAACTTTGAAAACCTAATTAGTTTGTTACTTGATACATCATCCACTGCTGTCTCAAGTTTGAAGTAAGAAACACACAGTACTCAGTAGCTGCTTCCTCACTGTTTAATTAGTGTGCAGTGACTTCAGATGAAAAAGATTTCTTGGGTAACTGCTTCATTCTTCTGTGCTCATTTCAGAGATTAAGATCCTTCCACGTGACTTTTTGTATCCATCCACATTGGTAGAATGCAAGAGCAGAATGTTTGCAAACAACTAAAATCCTTGTGAAGCCAGTGTTTTATAGGTGTCACCTCACTCAGTGTGTCCTGGTTTTTTGCCCCTCAAAAAAATACTCTAATTTCAGCTTGTTCTAGATGGAAGTCTTTTCAAACTGCTATAACATAGATAACTTATTTTCAAGTTGTTGATACATAAATGTGAATAATTAAATTTTAATTATTTATATATGAAACTCAAATCCAATCATTTGAATACAGCTTTTACCCTAACTGAAGTTAGGACATTTGCTAGAGTTCACATTTAATTTTAAAGAAGCATCAATTACAAGTTCCAGAAATAATTATAGTCACTCAGTGGCCACTATGAGACATAAATTTACAAAACAGTCTATTAGAACTTACCATTAAAGATTTAGGTACAACTGATTGCTGTGCAGTTACCTGACAAAAATAAAGTGAGCTTTACCATAAATCATTTGGTCAGAGCCCTGTTAATTTGAAGTGTGGGGGAAAAAAAATGACATTGTCCTTGGCTGCCACTGCTGTGCTGGCAGAACCTCCAGAGCAGGCACTGTTGTGCCAATGAATGATACTGGGAGATGAGGGGTGATACCACTGGCAGGAAAATACCTTCCTTTTGCATCCTCTGACTCTGTGTGGTAGGTGTCTGATGATAAAGCTGTTGTGTTACGTATTACAGGGCCTCAGTATTTCTGAACTCTTTGCCTAGTAAGGATCTGCAAAGAAAAAACACATTTCAAACACCTATGCTTGTCAGGAATGCCTTTGGATGAGTAGCTCTGAATAAAATGGAGCTGTTGCAGTCGGAAGGTGTAACAGAGTGCAGTGTACTAACACCTAATGTGCATCCTTACTTCAGTCTGAACAGGAAGTACGAATTACTCAGAGCGAATTTGACCGCCAAGCAGAGATAACCAGACTTCTGCTGGAAGGGATCAGCAGCACACATGTGAGTAGAGGGGTAAAGTCAAACTCGGGGCACTTTCTAAAAGTGGCTGCTGTAGGATACTGGGGAACTTGGGTAACATTAAAAGAAACCAAAGCCAAATAGTTAAGTTTTAGAATTCTGGTTCAGTATCCACTGAAATGAACTTCAGCCTCCTGTTAACCTTGAGAATGCAGGAGCTTTCATCTTTATCCTTTAAAGTCAGCTTCTCATTTATCAGATAATTGAGCATTGAAACCACAAAACCACGCTGAACTGTTGATTCTGTTGTGGAAACAATGTAGGTAGATGGCATGATGCTTGTACAACATTTTTTTTTGTGCTCAGATAGGTTAATTTTTGTGGCATAAATCCCTACGTGCCAATACTGGCAATAGCACCTGAGTAGGAGAGCAGTCTTTCTAATGCAGTGTCCTGCAGACTAAAAACCTGAGTTCTTTCCTGTATTACAGGCACATCATCTTCGCTGTCTGAACGATTTTGTTGAAGCTCAGATGACTTATTATGCACAATGTTACCAGTATATGTTGGATCTCCAGAAACAACTTGGAAGGTAGTAACACTGTAAACATTTTAGGGGAAAAAAACCCCAACATTTTTTGTTAAGTGCTTATAAATAGCAGGCAAATTTACATTGATATAACAGTGGTTTAGGGGAGCATATGCATTGAAGGATTGTTTCTACTTAGAAATTTGCTGTAGTGGCTGTTGTAAACAACTGTCTCTATAAAGTATCTCTGGTTTTGAAGACAAGGAAGTAAAAACAAAAGTGTTCTTGCGTCTTGTCCTCTTCCTGACTTGCAGCTTCCTGGGGCGTTTGATTTCCTTGCCTCGGTTTCAGTGGGCAGTTTGAAGATTTATTTTTATTTAAAAAATAAATAAATCTTTAAAGTTACATGCCATTGAAAGAAGCATTGGACTATAAAATCTGGTAGTGCATAGACGTGACTTGGAGAACTGAAAAATCTCTTGCTTTAGGATGGATAGCACCTCCACAACAGCAGTCTTTGTTTCAAACTGGTGTAAATTGCTGCCATGTGTAAGAAAGTATAGTTGAAGAAAATATTGCTGTTAGGAAAAGAGAAGGATGCATCTGTTAGGAAAACAGAAGGATGTATCTTTGTGTGCGAGTCATCTCGTTAGGATTTCTGATAGAATTCCTAGAACTGCTAGAAGAGCAAAATCATGGAAACTTTGCAAAATCTTAAATGCCTCAACCAGCCCAATGAAGTTTCTCTGCCTGTGTGGATCAAAACAGTAGCATTATTAAATCTTGGGTGTGCCCTTCCTTCCTTCCTTGGGCAAGGAAGTCTCCCTGAACTGTAACGGAGAGCAGTGGGACAAGGTCTGGAGCTGCACTTCTTGCTTCAGAGCAGTTCCCTGGTGGACAGGTATATAAAGCATAGCACGTGCATGGTACCAAATAAAAAGCTCAGGCAGCTCAGCTAGATTTTGGTTGTGTTTGCCAGCACTCTGTTGGTTAGATACATATATTTATATGTAGTCCTGACTTACATTAATTTCACACATCTAAGAATGATGTTGTGCCATGTTCTGATGTGAAAGCCAACAGCTGTGAGGAACTTATTTGTGGTTTGAGGTTGTTGTTGGACCAAAGGTGTGTTCAGCCTTTCATTGAGCTAGTTTGTTGCTTGAAATGGGTGGTCAGTGTGGGTGTTGTTATATGTTTTACTTGGGGCAGAATTTAGAGCATAAATCTTAACCTGGTTTACATTAAGAGTATTCAAGCTCCAAAGCTGAGCATTGATTTTCCTGATGTACTCTCCATAGTCAGCTGTAGAGAAGGGAGGGGAGAAACTTCTGCTCAGTTCTCTTTACATAAATAAACAAGGTTTTATGGATGTTTCTCTTCAAGGCAACACCAGCTGCTTATCTCTCTACTGCCTATCCCTTCACACACACACCCCCTGCCCTGGAGCTGCATAAAGAATCAAATCTCCCAGGTTAAAAACAATATCACTGGTTTGCTTTTGTGGTTTAGGGTTTTTTTTCAGTTCCTCAAAATGAACTAAGCAAATCTATTTTGAATGTTCTGGTACCCTGGTTGCTTTTTTTTTCTTGCTAAAAACTGCTTTTGCTCTAAGTTTTCTCAGCTTCCCTGGCAGCCAAGCCTAAGTTTTGGCCTCATTATGTTTTCAAAATACCTGTTACGAGTCCCCTGCTCTACAAGCTGTGAATCTCCTGCTTCAAGTGTTCAAAGAAAAAAGTAAATAAATAAATTAAATATCCCACACAACCTCTGTGTAGCTAAAGCTTTTCACTGCCATGCCTACGAATGGCTTTGCAAAAAGAGTGAGACTTCATGCTTTCCTGATTGACAGAGTGGTTGTCAGGCTTTGGCTTTCTTTGAACTGAGCAGAATGGTCCCAGTAATCCCTGTGTTAACAGAGAACAGGTTTAGCAGTCTACTCAACAATAATTTACTGATATTGAGAAATGTGGTACCCTGGTTGCTATTTAATTTGAAATGACAACTAATCAAGTAATAAATACATCATAAGGCACGGCTGATGTATCCCTACAAAAATGTGGGGTCTAGTTCTTCCTCTCTTTGTTTTGCTTATTGAATTTGCTCAGGGAATGTGGTGAAGTGGTTTGAAAAACTAATTTAGCAAATGAAAAAAAAAAACCAAACAACTTCTTTTTTTCTGGTGGAGTTTTAATCTCTTCTTGGTTTCTTATGATCAAATGAGGTCATGCTAAAGCCAGAGGGCAAAGAGGAGCTTCCTCCTTTTGACAACAATAAACTGCTAACCAAACTCACAAAAGTCTCCTGAAAGTCTACCCAATTTTTATGTTATTCAGCCCAACTGTAAAGGGATTAGTTCTGCCCTTCACAAGATTCCTGCTGTTTCCCCTCTGTCAGGTACAATGGTTGTGTCTCCGCAAGGTGAACACGTTTAACAAGCTGTTCTGATGGAAAATTGTCAGTCTTCTTAATTCAACAGTCTGATCTAATAAAAGGCATTAACTCAAAAGCAACAGATGGATAGATCTGACCATGTGTGAAAGAAAGGGCTCAGTGAGTTGGTCCAGCCTCTTTGGTGGCAGTGTAAATTTACCAGGTTAAGTGTAGTGTGAAACGAACTCGTGTGCAGCACTGCTGCATCTGACACTGGTTGGAGCTGCCTTAATTCCATGATGGACAATTCCATCATGGCCACACAATGAAAAAATTAGTCACTGTATTGATATAATTTGACCTGCATCAGCTCCTGAAACTATCTCCTCTTAGGATTATATGAGTGCCAGTAAGGCTGCAGACATGAGTGTAGGATGATAGTGATTTGATTTATATGGTTAAAGTTTTCACTGGACTGCATCTTCAGGAAGAACTTTAACTGGGGAGCATGGGTGGGGAGGGGTGAGATGAGTCTGTTTTCTGACAGGTTTGTGCACACAGTAGGAATTGATCTTCACCATGTGAAAAGAGTAGGGGGAAAAAAAAAGAGGGTTGTGTCCACATCCCAGATGGGAGTGGAAAAGCACCTCTCTGGAAGGACTGATGAGGAAGGTTTTTGTGTGGGAATTGACTGGCTAGTTGATGTGTAAACTGGTCAAAAGAACAGAAGGAAATGCAGCTCCAGTTCCACATCATCCTGACGTAGTCTGATGCTTGTTTGCTGATCCTTTTTCACTTCATCAGCTCTTCTGCTTTTCAAACCCTTCATTGACATGCTTTTAGGGTAGACCCAGGTGAGTGTTGGCAGGCAGCAAAGGGGCAAGGAGTGACTACATCCACTGCTAAATAAATTAGTCAGTCAGCAAGGGAAGTGTGTCCCAGGATGAAGTGCAGAGTGACATGACACAGGCTTACAGGTCACTGTTACCCCCGTGCTGTTCCATTCCCCCTGCCCTGCTGCCCCAAAATCTCTTGCTTCTTTGCTCTCCTTTCTGCTCCTTCCACTTCACAGCCATATTACTCCATCCTTTCTGTTGTATCTGCTCTGTCTCTCATTTTGTTGTGATTCAGCTCATTAACTTAGTAGAAGATTATAAACTTCCCCCCTGCTTGCTTTTTTTCCAGGCAGGTTAATGAGTTGAACTGACTTAATGGAAGGGTCTGGCAAGAACTACAGCTGGCACAGAACAAGCAGCAGCCTGACCTAGAAATGAGGGGCTTAAATTGATATAAGTTTATCTATAACAAATATATATTTTTCTATTTTTTTTCAGCATGCAGTTGGCTAAATCAACAAACTGATTTAGATTATAAAAAGAATTGTGGGTTGTATTTTTTTTTTCCTTCTTTCAGAGTGTTTTTAACTTGCATTGTTTCCCTGATCTGTTTGACCAGCAGAGTCTTTTGTGCAGCCACATAACTGAGAAACAGGCAGGGAGGAGTGGAGGCTACTTTAACTGACAGAGGTGTCAAAAGAAATGTTTATTAATACACAGTCTGACCAAGCAGTACTTTAATTAGGGGGCAATTATCCATTGTTTTTTTAAGGTGGCAGTATTTCTTTTCAAGAATTTTGGCTTGGTGTATACTACAGGTCAGGAATAAGTATCTTTCTTTAGGTTTATGTAAATATCAGTGCTTTTGGATTGCTGCTGTCTATCAGTGTTTAGTTCTAGAGCTGATAAAAGCAAGAATGCTAATTTAGACCTGGAGGCCTGTATAACTCCCCATGTAGAACTGATTCACTCAGAAGTCTTTTTGGTTTGTTTTCTCCCACAGCTTTCCATCTACTTTCCTCTCTAACAATAATCAGTCTTCCTCAGCTCCAGTGCAGAGTATTTCTGCTCCCTCAGTCTTGGCCTCAGCCTCTGCTTCATTGCCTTCAGTAAGCAATTCAATAGTTACTTCAGGCATCAGTGAGCTGAAGTCATCCAGTGGCAGCAGGAAAGCCAGAGTTCTCTATGATTACGATGCTGCAAACAGCAGTGAATTATCACTACTTGCAGATGAGGTAAGAGTTTTCTATGTACCCTGCTCATTTAAAAGTGAAATCAGAATGCTTGTGACTAGATTTTGTTTCTTTTAAACTTTGGTAACACTTAGCACATTGTCTAATACCTGTGTACCCTGATTGACTATAGTGAGAGTTAGCATTGTTACACTATCTGAGCTTGCAAGAACACTTGCTGGACAATCAAGATGCACAGAGTCACAGAATGTCAGGGGTTGGAAGGGATGTCAGTTCTGCTGTCTACTTCTTACCATGCTTTTAGCACTGGTATCAATACACCTGGTCTCTCAAACATTAAATATTACTAAGTGGGAAGTGGCACCTACTTGTTGTTTCAATAGTGGTGTGTTTATTTCTGTCCCAGTTCAACTGCACTGTTAAGTCAGAGAGCATCTACAAAGGGTGGGGAGATAGACAGTGAAGCAGGGTGCTGGAACAGAGTTCTACCTGCTAATGGGACCGTAGTGTGACTTAACTCTGTGACTGTAATGGGACTTAACCCTGAAGAGCATCCCCAAAAAAGGGATTTATAGATGATAAATAACAGAAAAGAAACAGTAATGAATAGAATTTCATCAGAAAAAAAAGAACTTCAGAACATGCTACTATATCTACTTCTTTTCCATGGACCAATGGAATAATTCTTCCAAGCACTAGATTATGTTCCATGGATGCTCATATTAAATGCTCTATTTAACTTGGTTAATCTCCATGGTAAGACCTTGGAAATCACATGAAGGTAGACTGTAATTTTTTTTCCAGGCAAGGAAATGTTCTAACAATGTGTTTCTGTTTTTTAGGTGATAACAGTGTACAGTATCCCTGGCATGGATTCAGACTGGCTGATGGGTGAAAGGGGAAATCAGAAAGGCAAAGTGCCTATTACTTATTTAGAACTGCTAAACTAAATGGTTGGCCTGATGAAAGACTGTCAATTATGGTGACACCATATTTATACACAATTAACGTTATGTAAGCAGGTTTAAATGTCTTCCATGTTATTGTCTTGAGGGACAAATACCAGCCATTACAAACTGGCCTTTCTGCCAGCATGGTTGCATGGTAAATACTCTATTGAAACTTACTATGTTTAAAGCTTTTACTTCATGTGCCAAGAACATGTTTCCTACAGATTTGTTTCTACTGAAGTTTTCACTAATACAAGCTTCTACTTTTGAGTAATCTAGATTGAAAGCAGGAGGTACTGTTTTCTACTGAATTTTTTCATTAATGGCAAAGCTTTTCTTCACATAAAATAAACTTCTTGTGAACTGATGCAGGTGTAATGCACATTATTTGAATAACCAAAACCAAAAGTGAAACGTAAACCTTGAAGTTCCACGTGGTTCTGTTCCTGACACTCGTGCAGTTCAAAAGTGCTGAGCTACATCTGACTATCTGTGAGTCCCTCATGCATTTAACTGCTTCTGAAAACTGGAAACATCTGTTCTCTCTCCCTTGAGAATGTAAGGCAGCTTGCTAGCATGCTGAGACTTTTAACTGCACCTAGGTGGATGGACACGAGCTAGTGACGTATGCTCAGACTTGTTTCTATTCTTGCCTTGGATTTTTTTCTTTCCCTTTAATTGCTTTCCAGAAAAGAGGCTAATTCAGTCTGATTAGTAATTATTAGGATTCTTTCAACTGCAAATCAACCTTTGTGTTAAATTAAGCATTGTGGTTTGCCAACCAAATATGCACCATCTCTCTACATGGAAGTGGTTCCATAGATGAGCAGGTACATTTGTTCAGAGTATAGGTTTTAAGGAAAATCTGCATCCCCAATTCTTATGCAACAGTTTGTCACGTTCTAACTGGATTTAATTAACTTTACTCTTCTTTGTTTTGTAAGAGAACCTTCTTTAAATACGTGGGAAGGAAAAAATGTTTGAACCTAAAAATGGCTTTAACAAACACAGTATTATTTGCAAAGTTCTTCCTAAACATTCCACCCTTTAATGTTTCATAAATAGTTGATTTTTAATCTGTAAAGCAAACAAATGAGATTAAAAGGATAGATGGAGGGTTGTTGTTTTTTTTTTTTAATTGAGTTTGACTTGTTGAAGGAAACTCCTTCGATTGAGTAGGAAATGATTGCCCTTGCAGAAGATGCAGCATTGACAGGAGTCCACCTGAGCTCTCGAGGACCACTGGTATTGGTGCTTAACTAACTGCTGCTCATCAGCAACTTTGTCTGCAATGACAATTCTCTGAAGAATTTTTAACAATTGTAACCTTGTTGGGGTAACTGCCAAGAAAATCCCACTTTTTTTTTGGTCTGTTGAATGCAAAGATTAGAGGAAGCAATAGGAATACTAATTAGAAACTATAGTGACTGATGGATTAGAAATAGTCAGAAATAATTAACAATGCCTTACATAAAATTAATAGTAAGATAAAGCCTTGCAGCTTAGAAGGAAAAAGACCAAACAGTTTTTGGTGGTATTCTCTAGTCTTCTCTAATATGAACTGCCATCAAATGTCTTTAAATTCAAATCAGTATTCTTCATTTGACTTAATTTAGAGGATATTCAAGAATCCACCTGTGTAATAATTCAGAAATGTAATTGACTCTTTGCTATATAAATTTATTTCTTCTTTAAGTAGCAGTGTTTAAAAACAGGGTGGGGTTTAGTGAAATGTAGGTAGTAAACTGGGTGAAGGCAACACTTGGCAGCAGTCAACATGAAGGCAGTTAGAGAGAAATCCCAGCTGACCCCTTAGTCTAACAAAACCACAAATCCATCTCTTCTTGGTTTCTGATGCTTTCTTAGACTAAGCTTGAAAAGTAACTCTCACTGATCCTCTTTTGTACTTTCTTCAAACCATGGGACTTTTATAATTGTATTGCTTCTGTTTCCTTCTAGAGTAGTGCTGTATCTTGGAACAGCATTCTCTACCACACGAAGTTTGGGCTCCAGGTAAAACCATTGGTATATAATGGCTTTATTCAGGCCAATGTGTGTGGGAAGGTGGAGGAAGGAAATAAATACATCCCTGAAAGATACTGAACTTAGCTTAAGGCTCTGCCCGAACTAATTAGTGAAATGCAAGTGTAATCAGTCCACAAACAACACAGTGTTATTACAGTTACTGCGTTGTGTAATCACAACAATGGTTGTGATGTTTTGGGGGAAGAGAAGCAAAAGGGGATGTGAAACCAAAACCATGGAAGTAGCATATGTAGCATAGCATATGTAAGCCATATGCTACACATACACAGTATGTAACCACTGAAAAAGTGTAGGTGCATTCTGGAACAAAACTTTGACAGAATACATAAAAAATAGTTGTAGCTTTCAATTTTGGGGATGTAAGACAGTCCAGTTGTACAGCTTAAGTTTGGCCACGGGATGCAGCAACTTAATTGCAATTTGCTGTCTTGTTCTCGGTACAAGAAACACACGTGACAGTTCCCTGGAAGAGGGAGCATTAAAACTCTTTTGGTTCTGCTATCAATAATATATTTAGAGTTTAATTTGGCAATTAATTATAATGCATCTATAGATTAAGTGAGATTAAATGGAAATCAATTAATTTCAGAGTGTTTGATGATCAGCACTGAATAATGGCCTCTTGGCTCTCACCTCAGTACTTCTGGGAAGACTGTGCAGGAGTGACCTGAGGTGTATTCTAGGAGCCTAGGTGTGATAGCATATGGAAAAGTAGTTTAATTTGCTTTTACAGTGCTTCAAAGCAATTAGCAACACAAATACTTGATGTGTGGCATGTAACTTCAGTGTGTCCGTGTAGGTTTTCATGTATTATATCTGGCTTTTTCAGTCTCCTCCAAAAAGAATGCTTTCTGCCAAGCAGTTTCAGTAAAGCTCATTCTGAGAGTTTGACAAATGTTTTCTGTCCATCCTTAATAGTTGCACTGATGCTTTCACAGAGCCACTTTTAACACCAACTGTCATCTTAATGTCCCATGACAGTGCTCTTTACTATTGTCTCGGTCAGTCGTGCCACAAAATAAACATCAGAACTACAACACACGTAGCTACTTCTGCCAGAAGGTTATGGTCACGATTGCTTGGTTCCAGCAATGAGTTTCTGCTGTCAGCAAGCTGTCCATCTGGCTTTTAGACTTGGCAACAACACGGATGTTGAAATGATGTTCCCTTTGAAGCACAGGCATCGGAGAATACACGCTGACTCCAACAAGTACCGGTAATTACACGGTGCTATTAAATACAAGGAACTATTCAGGGTACCTTAGCAGAATCCACTGGGGATACAGATTGCTTCATAATGGTTTTGCTCTTCAAAAGCCATTACCTTTAAATATTAAGATGGCCATGCTGAAATTTAAGGTTTAATATGACAAGAAGTCTTCTTTGCATGGAACTTTTGTAGCATTATGCCAGTAATTACTGGAAGAGACATTTCAGACCAAATATATCTAACAGAACCAAATTCAGAGTGCATTTTTAATTAGTGGTGCCTGAGATCTGAGTTTCTAGGAATCTGTCTTGGGAGAATTCTCTTGGTTGTCTGTATAGTTGGTGGTACTGAATATAGAGATGCCTTGAATTTATGGTTTGCTTTATTTGCCTTCCTTTCTTAGCTTACTCCCAGGTCTAACTCCTGCTATCTGGCCATCAGGGCTTTCAGAACACCCCCTCCACCACCCTCCTCAAACAAATTCAAGTATTGAAAAGTAAACAAGCAGCTCAAGAATGCAGGAGTTGCTAAAGACTGAAGTATTGGGACACAGCTTCTAACCAGTCCGTTAGGGATTTTTTACAGATCAGAGGGGGACAGGCACTAATCAGCAAGATATTTGACTAATAAATCTCTCCCTCAGTGTATAGTGTAGAAAGTCCTTTTAGAGCAGGATATTGTCTCCTATATCCATACATACCTATAGGCCAAACCTAGAGGAAAAGTATAGTTAGGACTTAAGTACATTAAAGGACTCCTGAGAGCTTTTGTGGGTGGAACTGGCCTGGTTGCTGACTGATAATCTAACTGTGGTAGGCCTGATCTTTACTTGTGGGTGTGCATCACAGCCAGGTATTTGTAAATGAAGACTTAAGAAAGGAAACTGGGCCGGATTGGTCTCATCTGTGTTTTGTGCAGTAAAGATGCAGGTACTCCAAGTTCTACAAGGATTTTCCTTGGGCTTTCTGAGTGATAGGACGTGCTGAGAATATAGAGCAGTTCAGAAAACATATCAAATATAAAACTTGTCAGAATTTACACTGGCTATGTCTATACTTTGCAAACACCTTGTCTGGGATTTCAGAACTAGAAGTATTCTTCACAGTAAAGAATTTAGCACTGGTGTCCACATAATACAATCAGAATTGATTGGAATAGCTGAACTGTGCTTCATCCTTGAAAGCTGAGGGGCTTAAAAAGTGACATTGTGAAGAGATGGTTGGTCTGGGGTTTAAGCCACGTGCTGCACTACTGTGGAATTGTATAGGAACAGCAACAGCCTGCAGCATCCTCCTCTCTTTTCATTCTAAAAGCCCCAAGAATTGACCCTTTCCATGCTGTGTGTAGAGAGGCACTCGTGACAACCCACAAATATGGAAGGCTTATGAAACAAAGGTGCTCTTTTGAAAAGACATCATATTACTTCTCTGACTTAAATTTCTGGCAGGAGTTCCATTAGTAATTTTTATACTTCCACCTGGAAGGAACAGGCAAAAATATTCCCATTTATATTCATTGCAAAATACTTGAGTGTAAAGGGAAATAGACTTTTAGATCCCTAAAAATGGAGGCTGAAATTGTCAGTGGAAGGTAGTGAAGCCCTGTGAAATTCTGCATTGCAACCTGGTGCCTTTTAATCCATCGTTCAGATTTGTGGAGTGTCTCCACCTAGCCATGCAACTCCACATCGACCTTAAGAGCAAGATGAGTTAATGTTTAAATGTCTAATCTGTTGTTGATGATAATACGTTTGTGGCTTCCCTCACCCCAATTCAAAGCTAGTCTTGTAGAGGGTCAGGTAGTCATCTGGTCTGAAATAAATACTCCTGGGAAAGTGAGTAAGGTTAGCAAAGCCCCATTAGCCATAAATAAACTCAGTGCTGGAATCTTGTTGAACAGAAACTCCCCTGAGAGTTGGAAGATGATGTTTGTCCCTATATGAGGTGGCGGGAAGTCGGTCATTGCCTCTCTGGCACTATGGTTACAAATGCTGTCTAAACAAGGACTGCAGAATTAGGCTTTGTTTTCCATGGGCTGCCAATTGTTTATTATTTATTTCAGGTCAAGGTTTACCAAGTCCTGTGAGGCTAGAGTTGAATCCCCACATCAGCTTGAAACTGTTAGAATTTTTTGCTCCATTTCATTCACCTTAAGAATTTATGAATTGCTGACAATCCTTGCTAAACTTGGCCTGCAGCCCAATCCTGATCCATTTCTTTTTTTCTTTATGTAGAATTCCTAACTGGCTATGTTCTAGTACAATGGGCTGTAACCAATTAATCACTTAGCTCTTAATAGAAGTACAAGGCAGTGCTTGGTAAGCTCGTTAGTTTCACTTAGCCCTGGGAATTTGTGTTTGGTGAAAATGCAAAGACACCAGTCAGGCTGAGGGCCACAACCCCAGACCTCTTCTATGCTACTGCCCTTCCCATTCCTCAGTGCCCTGGAGCATTCGGTGTGGCATCTGACAGTGAGCAGCCCCTCCAAGCAAACTGGGTAGCTTGATGAATTCTCTACCTTAGCCGAAGGAATGGCAAGAAAATGCACCCTGAATGCAAACACTAAAGGACTATATGGATGTTATGCCTTTCATAGTTTCCTGCCAGAAGTGGGAGCACATTAGCATGGGCAGGACCTTCTGTGCAGTTAATAAACTGAATGCTGAGTAATTTTTTCCTCCTGACAGCACAGAATTGTTTTATAAATTTTTTAAAAACAGGAAATAGGTGTTTGACATGAGCAGCTAAGAGAAGCTATTTAGACTTGCAAAATGAATGAAAGCTTTAAAATGCCTTTACACAGTTATAGGCAGAAGCAAAACTACTGGAATTGGAATAATGAGGTAGGAAATTGCTTCTTCAAAAGGAGAAGCATTTGAAAACAGAAATAATCTTCCAATTTTACTTCTCTGAGCTAAATTGCTTTTAATTTTAGATCCTCAGGGATGTTGATATACATCAGGAGGATCAGAAATACGAGGCTGTTTTCTATGTTAGAAGGTTTTGAAATGCTGAAATTCCCTTTTTGGAGATTTTAGGGCGTTGTGTTTTCTGTGTCTTTGGAAAAGGGAAAGGCCAATGCCACTGAGGCTTAATTTCACATTTCCCCCCAACAACCTTTACATGCCACATTGCTTTACCTCCATATTGCTGATCAGAAACTTCCTTTACAAAGGTGAGTGTCACTGTCTCTCTTCACCTGGGAAGAACTGCAGTGGAGAAATGGGATGATTCATCCACATTGTCTTAGTGATACGAAAACTGAGCCATTTCCTGGTGCCTTAGTCACATCTTCCTGTAAAGGTTGGCTCTGGGGTGACCTCTCAAGGGCCATGCTCACATTTTGGATTAATAGCAAGAGGATAAAAATACCTTAGACAGAATTCTTTTCATTTATTCTGAAAGTAGACTCTGGCATGATTTTATCATTTTCCCAAACGTTTATTCTGCTCTGTTGCTTTGGTTCTTGGACAACCTGTATAGAAAAAAATCAAGACAAACAACAAAAATGATAATAAATAAAATCGTTCAGCACCAGTTGTGAGAAGGTCTGGCAGCCACTTGGGGAACAGAAGATGGGGTCCAACCTTGATCAAAGCAGACATATTTGCCTTGTGCTAACAGAGTAACCACTGGTGTCAATAAAGTGAGGTTTTTCCTCCTGTCAGTTCAAAGCCTTCTATCTTCTTTAGACCTGTAGGATTTAATAGTAAGATACTTGTAGAGACAAGAGTATTTATCTGCAGAGCAGAATGCAGTGACTAGTGCCTCAGGTGAAGATCTCTGAGTTACCATGGCTACCCTAAGGCTCTTCCAAGTCACACTTGACTGAGCTTACACAGCTGGTAACACTTGAGTTTGCGGCTGTGAGCGCCAGGCAAGTCCTTTCTCCACCAGACCTGCTCCCTGGCTGCACTGCTGGAGTCTGAAGTTTCCCTGCACCACTTGTGCTGCAAGAAATGGCTTCTTGGAAGGGCAAATTCTTTCTCCCTACAGCTTCCCAGATGGGCTCAGACCCTGCCATTATTGGTGAACAAGGAGGTAAGAGGTTTGTAGGGCTGTGGATGGTGAGAAATGAATGATTAGAAAACCAAAATCCAAACTCCACCTGTCAGTGTGCAGTGGATACTCTGGTTCCAGTTGCAATCCCAGTCAGTGAGGCTTAATTTCACATGTTTGCTAATATGCTGAGAGGTTTGGAGAAATCTGTGGTAACACAGGAGGAACAAAGCTTTTCAATAATTGTGTTAATCCTGTAGATCACACTGGGGTTTTTTTGCTTTGTTTTGTTTTTTTAATTTAAAGACATTTTAAATTGTTCATTTAAATTGACAAAGTGTTCAGCTAAATTTGGAATAAATGGCTGATAGGATAAATAAGGAAACTGGTTAAGATTAAAGATGAGTGGAGTCTGGTTGTATGTGAGTTCATGGATAGGGTGGGATGGGCTGGACTGATAGCTTAATGTCTTTAAAGCATTGTAGAGGTTGACTGGAGAAGTACTTTACATTTTGGTGCCAGATGAATATTTTTTGGTGCCAGATGAATGTTGAACAGCTATGCAGGTTCATTCTCCTGGAGACTTTGATCACTATGTATGTGAGACTTGTAGAGGTGGTAGCTCATCCTAGACTGGACACTTCCAGACAGGTTCTGTCCCAACAGCCCCTGTAGGCTAGTGGCTCTTAATACATAGAGGACCAGAGCCAGTGATTAGTCTCTGTGCTCCACTGAACTGCTGTCCCCTTATGCAGAAACCTGCATATTTTCAATCTTAACCTTTATTTGCTCTAGTTTAAAAAAAATGCTGATGTTTCTTACAGGAATTTACAGGATATTTAAGAGTCCAAGTCTAGCAAGTATTTGAAATGCGTCCGTATGAGTGGGCTGGTTTGTACATTCAGAGTATGTATATTTATAAGGTCTGTGCTGGATGGAATTAAATTCTAGCTGCTTTGCAGAGGTAACCATTTGGGAAAGAAAAAAAGTGGAGAATAGTGTGTTATTTTAGCCCAGTCTGTGGCACTGCTGACGAATGCGGATTCTGCTTCTCTGGTGATTCCTGCAGTTGTTGGACATCCTGTCAATTCTACAATATCAGTTTAGAAAATATGCTAAATATCATTTTAAAACCGTGAGGAAGGATCACAGAACAGTGGTGACAGTGATATCCATCCTTAAATGTGTATCTGCAAGGATCTGGTGCTGTTCTTTATCAAATGGCTGTGCTCAGAGGAAGGGAGACAGTGGAGTTGGGAAGGGACAGTTTGACTGCATTAGTAATTTCCCAATGGGAGAGTGCTTTTGATGTGACACTCCCTGTCCTTGTTTAGTGTGCTCTGGTTCGTCCCACTGTGGTCTTACAGTATGTGGTGTGGATTCCTTTAATGTGAAATGAAAGAGGGAGATGTAACGTTGGACTCAGCAGCAGCTCTTTTGCTCTGTAATCCTCTCCTGTGCCATGCTAATGTCGACAGAGGTGGTCAGGGGCACCAAAGGACAGTGGAAACTGTCTTCAGAAAGTCTCCCAGCTTTCTGAGCTTGGATGAAGGTTTTCACCTGAGTTTTTAAGTCATTACTTGATACTGGTTGAAGCAAGATCACAACATCTGCTTGTCTCACAAGCACTGTCATTCGACGCACAGGCAAACACCTTCTCCTTGGAGACAATTACCATAACTAACACACTTTAAAACCCACTAAAAATGCCAGCATCTTCACACTGTGCTCCTCTGTCAACAGAAGACACAGGTTGGCTGATGGGCTTGTCACCTTGGAAGGCTCTTTGTCCATAGGGATGAGGTTCTGGGGGTTACTTGGTGCCTGAATAAGAGGTGGTTGGGAATAAGCAGCTTGTTGCTCAGACACTTCACTGCAGGGCCATTCAAATGTGTGCCTGCCTGCATATAGAATTTATCTGCTGATGACATCAGTTCTTACCTGGATGGTGAATTTTAAATCATGTGAAAGCAGTTGACTCTGCCACAGAAATTCATCCAGAGAGTTTTTCAGGGGCTGTTTCACTACAGAGTTTATAAGCTAACGCTGTCATTGCAAGTAACCCCTGAAAGACGTCTGTGATTATGCTGCTCCAGTACAGACATGGTACCTCTCGTGCACGGGTGATCTTCATGGTCCAAATGGCCCTTTTCTCCATCCTTGGTTTACAGTTAATGCTCAGCTTGGGGTGAATTGGTGATGAGGTGATGCAGTCCCTCTTATTTGTAACCAGAGATGCAGAATTAAACAGGGGTAAAATTTCTCACTGAATAAATGTTCACAGTTTGTAAGTGATGTTAAAGGAAGAATCACTTGCTAAAAAGGAGGAGGGGTATGACTGTGTATTTTGACTTAAACTTGGACTCAGGGCATTTGTAAGGGGCACAGCACCAGCAGCCCCTGGTCAGTCCTTGTCACCATTCCCATTCTGAGAAGGACCCTTCTGGGACCCAGTCCCAGAAGAGGAGAGAAATGGGGGGACAAATTCTCCTGGTATTAAATGTTGTGGCTTTCCAGTGCTTGTAAATGCACGAACAGTGAATGCTCAAGTTAGGCTGGGCAGGGGGGGAAGTTACACTTTCACAGAAATAATTTATGGCAATCCCCAGCTGTTATAATGATAAATGATGATAAATGCCATAGTTTCATGGTGAAGAATTTGTCCGTGAGCTAGGAAGAGGGAGAGCCGTGGAGGCTGCAGTTGGCTAGCCCTGAAGCTATGCACGGCTCTGAAGTGTAAGACAAAAAATGACCCTTTAGATTGCCTTTTCTTTTTTTTTTTTTTAAACTAATCTCCTCTTTAGCTGATTCTCTCTCAGATCACCTTAGAAATGTCCTCACAAGAGATGTGAGGATGTCAGCCTGACCTGAAACACCACCCTCAGTCGCTGCAGAGTCCGCACGTCCCTGGGTGAGGGCAGCCAAGATGGCGCCGGGCGGCCTGCAGCAGGGCCCTGCTGGCTGCTAAGGAGTGCAGATGAAAGTCGCTCTTTCCCTCCATATATATGAATATATACACACATACACCTCTTCGTGAGGGTGTCAAATGTCCTCTTACTATTTGTTTCATGTCTATATGTGCTTTGCCTGATGTCAGGATCCACCTTTTGTTCCAGTGATATAAAAATGATCTGCAAGGCTTATTTCTTGGCCTGGCAAATCTGTTTGAGGACCAGTGACAGCTGCCGTGCTTTTCTTCAGGAAGTCCCAAATCTTTGCAGCTAGGATTAAGAAGTAAAAGCTTTGCTGGTTTGATTTAGTCACTCCAGATTAGCTGTTCTGTTGGGGCACGGCCTCTCGTGTGGTGGGAAGGGGGGTGGTGCCAGCACAGGCTACCACAGGTGGCAGAGGCCGGGTCAGGAGGTGCCGAGGTGGCCATCCCACAGCTGGTGACACATCTCTGCCCATTCCACCCCACAGGGACAGTCAGGTTAGGGAACATTTCGATGACCTTTTGGCAAGGTGGAAGGCGGCACTCTCTGCACGTGGTGACCCACTGCAGGGAAAGCCTGGCCAGGCTTCCAGGGGCGCGTGTGGCGCAGGGGGCCCTGGAGTTCAGAAGTGAAAAGTCGGAGAACGAAGCTCTGTGACTAATGCATTAGCAAAACTCCAACCCTGGAGACTTGGCTGCTTAGTTTGAGGCACACATGGCTAACGCTGGAGTGTGAATGTGGCGTTTCCTCACTGCTGGGAGCAGAGGGAAGCTGTGGTTTGTCACCTTATTACAGCTCTGAAGGGAGGAAAAACCCAAGCTGGCAGCATTAAGAGTCATCAGTCTGACTGGAAACTCTGCAGGTTGGAGCCTGGCTGCTCTGAGTAAGTACAGAAGCTCTGAGGTGTTTCACTATGAGCCCTGTAGCACATTTCTTGTTAAAGATGTGTGTGTCTGTTCTCAAGACCTCATCATAGAATAGTGCTTTCCAGAAACTGGGTCAAGTGGCCTAAAATGTAGAGTCACACTGGAGAAACTAAGTCATTGAATGCAGGAGAAAAGGCAGAGTACAAAATGATCTCAACTATCTTGTTCTCTGCTTATCCTCCTGCACCAAAAATCTGTGTTCATGGAATTTCTATCCCTGTCAGGAATCTAGAGACAGGTTTGACAGATATCCTGCCTTAAAATTACAAACCTCCTACAACAGAGAAAAGTGGAACTTCTTTTCTCTGTCCCTATTTAGGAGAATGAATACTTTAGTCTGTGGTTTGAGCCAGTGTTGCACTGAAATAATTAGATTAGGGTAATACTGGGTTAAAAAGAATCCGATGACACCAAAATGTGAATTGCTGTTCTAATCTTACCTTGACCCCAAGCATGCAAGAGCAGGTACTAAATGATGTGCTGTTCCTACCAGTCTCACTTTAATCTTAGAGGGCGAGTTGGAAAGGACCCTAGCTAACCAAATTAAATCCAACCAATAGATCATGATCAAGAGAACATCTTCCAGTATCTTTTCAGTATAGAAAACTTAGAAATAATGGCATTAAAATTAGGGAGGAATGCATCTAGGAATATTTTTAATGAGAAAATCTGATCTGACTTTCAAGATTATATCCCAGAAAACAAAGGCCAGAGGTCTTCCACTTTTAGGTACCACTGAGATTCTCTTTTGATCAAGTTTTACCCATCCATATTCCTGATTCTGTTTCTTTGACATGGATTGAGGTCACCTGGCAAGAAACTGTCATGCTGCTCTAAGCAATGAAGCTGTGCAGTCCCAGTGTCTTCCCTCTTGTTTTCTGGGATTCCAAAATTGTGGTTGCACCCTGGGATGCAGGTTCTGCAGCTGTCAGCTGTCCCGTGGAACCGTTTTTCTACAATTTAATGCGCACAAGCTGGAACACAGGAAGTTCCATTGGAACAGAAGGAAAAAACTTCAGGACGATGGCACTGAACATGCTGCCCAGAGAGGTTGTGGAGTCTCCTTCTCTGGAGACTTTCCAGCCCCACCTGGCTCTGTTCCTGTGTGGGCTGCCCTGGGTGACCCTGCTCCGGCAGGGGGGTTGGACTCGGTGATCTCCAGAGGTCCTTTCCAACCCCCACCATTCTGTGTTTCAGTGGCCGAGACCAACCATGTAGATCCCTTCCCATGCATGGCTTTCTAAGGGAAATGATGCCCCTTTATGCCCTTCCTAACCAGGCATCTTCTCGGGCCCCATCTGCCTGAAAAGTGCTGTACAATATCTTTTCCTCCTGTTCTCACCTTTGAATGTGGCCTTTGCTGGTGGCTTCAGAAATGGTTTCCTTTATGCTTGATGCACTCAGCCCCAAGGGGCTGTATTCCCAGCTCCCAGAATACATCCCGTACTGCAGTGCTGGTTTCGGCTGAGAAGGTCAAGGTATGGAACTGCTCTAGTGAGTAATTTTGGAAATGTTCAGACTTCTACACTAGAAATCCATTATCAGGTTATTCCTCTGTATCAAATGCCAACACAGCCTCCTCCGAGGATTTCCATTACACAGAAACTAGGGTATATTCTTGGATGAACTTGAGGAGTAAACAGTAGTAAGACTGATTTACTTGTTCCCATTCCATCCAGCATGACTTATAGTGGGATTTCACTCCAGTAAAATCTGGAGAACAGGGGGAACTAAGACACTCTGATACTGTGCTCTGCTACAACACTGACTCACTAGAGTGATTGCTTTCCTGCTGCTGCTGAGTACATCAGGCAGGTAAAACAACAAAGCAGAATTATCCCCATCTCTGGAGTTAGATTCTGCTGGTTTGATTAACTCTTAAGCTTTTTGTGATTTATTCTGTAAGGCACAAGAAGATAAAACTTCTTTAGGAGAATAAGTTGTTGAAAGCCTGTGTAATTAATAGCACTAATTAAGCCTGGTTTTTAAACCAAGAAATTAAGATGCTCTATTTTGTGTACAAATCTTTGCTGTTATTATTCAGATTGAAACCCTTGAGCTATTTATAAGAAACTCCATGTTGTGTCACAGCTTTGCAGTATCCATTTTTACTAAACAACTTCATTTTTATTCAAATTCCCTCTTAGTTGTTACTGTCCTGCTGCCTTCAATTCCTGCCCTTGTTCCTACTAAATATAAATGCCTGTTAAGTGTTCCTGTGAAAATATGACATTGTTTTCCCCTACACTCTATTTCTAGTATGTTCTTTTGTTTGCTGTCACTTCTGGGAGATATTCAGAGCAAAGAGTATGTTTGTATTCCAGAAATGGGTAAGGACATAAGTTCAGGTCACTTGACTAGACGTGAAGTTAATCTCAGACTGAAAGCTGTGTGGACAGGTACCCCTCAGGGAGACAAAGCAGCTCCGAAGGCACAACCGCAGCGCGCTGTAGCAGAGTTGGGGTTTAAACTTGCATTTTGTGGGCTTGAAAACTGTGGTAAATACTCTGAGGTCACCTCAGAATATTTATAGCTTGTAGTGATGATACTCCTACCGGCATGTCTGAATTTTTTGAAGGTAGACTGTTCCCTTCTCAAGGTCCACGTGCTCTCGTGCATCTTTGGTGTGGTATGGACCTGTCCCAACTTATCACAACCACCAAAGTGCTTACCTGGACAAGCTGGAGAAGGGGCCCGGGTGAACAGTTTTATGAGAGCACATTTGTGAGGGAAGCTGGTGTTCTGAGCTGCAGGCGTTCAACAACGTAATGTAGCAGCATCTGTTCTTTGTCTCCTTGGCTATCTTGCCCCTTGGGTTCTTCCTCTTAGACATGACAGCAGATTTGTTTTGAAGTAATTAGGTTGGGCCTTAACAGTTAACTTCAGGAAAAAAAAAAAAAAATTCAGAAGATGGTGTTTTCTTTAGCTGCTTTTGATAGAAATATTCTGCGGTTTAGTATTTGATGGACCCTCCTCAGGCACACTTGATCCATTTCAAAGACCATTTATGTGAAGTGGTCAAAGCACATCAGGTTGCTGAACACACATCCTTTTCTTGTGTGTGCTCTTCATTAAGCTGGCTGTTCTTGTGCTTTCTACATAATAAAACAACAAACAAAGACTAACCTGAATACTTTCTTTCCATGATTTTGTCTGCTGGATGGTTTCCATTAGCTCTGAAACAGCTTTTTGCCAGCTACAATCATTTTGTTCTGGTTCACGTTGTGGGAATCTGTGACTAAGCAGGTACCCAGGAAACCTTTTCAAGTAGCTTGCACACTGTACTTCCAATTCATCTCCACATGTAAGAAATGGAATATGCAATACTTTTTTCTTCTCTTTAAAAGCACTGCTATTCTCTCCAGCAAGATGAGTTGCTACTTTTCCTTCTAAAAAGATCAGAGGAGTAGATGGACACTTCATGTTTCAACTCAGTCATGCATGCTTGCTGCTTTTATTCTTCCTTTCATTAACTCTCTCAGGATTTGGCACAACAAGGGCATTATATAAGACTAAATAATTCTTACATAAATCTGAGTGAATGCCTTTCATGAAGTGCTGAGTGCTTATCATGGCTATAAGTAAAAATGAATCACTTCCTTTTTCAACTGGAGCTTTAAACCTTGTATTTTGTGCAGTTAATTGCCCCAAGCCAAAATAACCTTTTGAGCTCTACGAATTTTCACAGCTGCAGAATGGAGGAAAAAAACCCCCACTGAATTTTCCAAAAGAAATTATTCCCTACTCCAACTGCCTCTTTTAGCACAAAGCTCAACTCATCTTTACCAGTGTTAAATGTTTCTAGCACTTGTCTGCAGAGCCAAGAACCTGAGTATCATCTAAAGGACAGGATGAGAAAGAATAAAGCAAGGACAGTATTCACTTGACACTTCAAGAACAGCATGGACATAGTCATGTCCTGGGTTGAGTGAGAACAGGACTAACTCTGGGCACTGATTCTCCTTTTCAGCTCAGTTCTCCCAACTCCCTGCACTGTCTGGAGTCAGCAGGGCTGTCCCAGGCAGTGGCTGCTCCCAGCAGTGCTGACACCCCATGGGCAGAGTCAGTGCCAAGGGCTGGGGTGCAGACCAAGGCCACTGCTGGATCTTGTGTGCACACTGGGGGTGCAGAAAGTGAAAGGTGGCACCTGCAGGGAGGAGTGGCCAGGGCAGGTGACCCCCAACTGCCCAGGGAGGGATTGCAGCCCATAGATGTCATAGCTGGTACAAAGCTGAGGGATCACGAGAGCCAAGCCCTGCTTGGCTCAGCTCTTCACTAAGTATCTGTGTTACAAGGCAAGCTTAGTATGGGGAATAGGAATCAGCAAATCACAAACATAGGAGGAAAACTGACAGAAAATGTGATTTCCAGTCATCTTGATGAAAGTGAGAACCAGTACTGGCAATGGGAAGAGGCTGCAGAAATAGTACTGGGACTGCAGTCATAAAATCCAGTCATGCTGGAGGATAAATTCTTCAGACTATCCTCCTCCTCCTCTACAGTGTGGTTTTTTTATCTCCTGGTAGAAGAGAGACTTCCTTGCTTCAGTGAAAGATAAGCAAGAGCAGGAGTGAAGGACTCGATCTTGGAAGAGGAATGTTGTGTAGGGAAGCAGTGGGCTGGCAGGAGGAAGACATGGAAAGAAAAGAGATTTAAGGGCTGAAACCCCCCCACCTGTCATGCTGAGGAAGAAGATACAGAGATAAATAGTTGGTAAATATCAAATGAAGTAAACAATCTCTTCTTTGACTGGTAAAGAGGACCTAAGGCTAGAGAGAAGGATAAATCATCCATACAGAAACTGACAGCCCTCCTCAGCAAACTGAGGAATAAGAAGTCTGGGATAGAGTCAGTATATTAAAAGACCAGTGGATGGCAGCATATTTTTGCTACCAAAATAGTGGGCTGTCATGCCACATGTTCTGGTTGTAGCTCATCTGCTGACTAATATGTCAGATGTCCCAAGAGCTTCTGACTGGTAGGTTGGCACAAGCTGCAGAGAGTTGTGCTTTCTGTGTATAGTTCCTGCTGCTGTGAGACAGTGGTGACTGCTCTGGGGGAGATGACAACGTGTTTTACAGGGTTAGGAGTGAAAGAGAGGACAAGGATAATGTCATGTGACCCAGATGTTTGCATCTTCTAAGAGTTTGAGAACATTTTGGGGAGTAAAAATGTGTAAGGCTATGCCTAAAGAATAGCTTTAGTGTACTACTGATATTTTAGTGTGGAGGCAGGCTCAGGTTTAGTGTTTTGTGATGGAGCTGATGATTTTTTCTCAAAAGCTGAGAACAAAATCTGTAAATTCTAGTGAAATTTCTTGAGATATAAAATAACACATGAAGAGAAAAACAGAGCACCAATTCATGCCATAGAAAAAAACCCCACATCATTCTTGCTTACCATATTTATTCACTCTAAGTAGAGAAAACCTGATTTGACTCACCATACATACCATCTATACTTCCCATTCACATAAATTTCAACTGGAGAAAGAAAAAAATACATTTAAAAAGAACAGTTTATAAATTCATTTGATAAACAGAATTCCAATAAACTTGTGCCAGTTAGAAAGAAAGGTTTTCCAAGACTTATCTCATGTTTTCTGGAGCAAAACACTTAATGTAAAGCACACGTGACATCTGACTTCCATACACCTTGGAGGTTTTCTATGTAGTCTTCACTAAAGTGTACTTACTAAATGTTTTACAGTACCAGAACATGAGTTCCTCCATCACCTTCAAAACCTGTGAACTAGATGCTGACTATAAACAATGCTTCTATAAAAAGGACAGTTCAAATACAAAAAAGAAGAGGGCATTAGCAGGCAGGTTTCTTTGGGAGATAGTCTGGAGCATTTGGTTCTGACCTTACAAACAGCAGCAGACAAAATGCATGGCAATCATTTTAATTATCTGAAGCTCTTTAAGAGCATTTGAAAACCAGGTCCAATTATAACAAACTGGTATTTGCATAATTAACTTTGAAACAAAGCAGTTTGTTAGTGATAAATGCATTAAGAGATGAAACTTAAAGCTATTGTTTGTCAACTTGTCAGATACACGTGCTGAAGCTTTCCCTTCCAATTACAAGATGTTTAGGACAGCACAACAGATTTGAAAATTAATATAGAAGCTGAAATGTTTGGGGTTTGTTTTAATTGTAGCACTCTTCATCTGAGAAGATTACCATGGCAAAACTTGAAATGGAAAGACTGAAAGCAAGGCTTTACAGGCGTTCTAATTTTTCACTTAGAAATTCTTCCACGCTATCTGTATTCCACTTGAGGATGCTCAGTTCTTCTGCAATGTTCCCACTGTCATCCAGCAGCTTTAGTACAGGGTCAGAACCACGCACATACTGCAGGGAAACAACAAGTCAGTTACCTTGGGGTATTCTCTGTATTAGCACTCCCCTCCCCCAGCTGATTTTCATCAGTTAAAAAGATGGCAAAGCAAGAATAGTAGAAAGTCCAAAGTGTCACCACAAAGTATGAATAGAGCACTAAATTACATCAATATTCTGGGGGAACTTTGGTGACACAATTTGTGCTAAGAAATCAACCTAAATTCTGGCTTTTTAAAGATTAGAATTCTTAAAAACCAATCAAACTCTTTTTTTCCTCTCAATGCCCAATGCCATAAACATTCCAGCGCCACGTATTTTGTTCTGAATTTATGAATTTCATTACTAGAGTGGTTAACAACAATTTATTTGACTTCTCTTTAAGAAAACAGATCTACAAAAATCAAATTAAGCTTAGGAGATCAGTCTTTCAGCTTGTTCTTTTTCCTATGCTGCCACCTCCTCTCCTCCAGTACTTTACTCCAGTATCCAAAGGAGGAGTGGGCATTCAACGGTACAATTTGTGTGTGTACACAAGGGAAGACCTGGCAACTGAAGCTTCAGATCCAGAACAGACATTATTTGCCTTAAATAGAACAGGGAGGAAACAGCTTAAATTCAGACTTGCATTGAATATCAGAGAGAGGGAAGTGGAGAAGCAATCAAATGAAGAGGAGGGGCTGTGGTGGTGGGAAACATCTGCTTGCTCTCCTTAGCCTACTGGGCAAGCTAATGGCAGGGAGGCAATGCCCTCAGCCTGGCTTTGAAAGATGATATTCTGCTTAAAACAGCTGAAGTTACTGAAGTTGGGCTTTTGCATCAAGCAGCTGAATGATTTGTCTCAGATGACCAACAGACTTCTCACCATTTTAGAAACCTCTGGTCTCTTTACCAGTTCTACTTCAATTTCTAACGTAATCGCATTCTCTCCTGCTGTGCTGTGTCTGTGCCCACTAGGCCTTGCTGGTAACATCATATTTTAATGCTTCTGAAGACTCACTCATTAAGTCACAAAATACATAATGCAAATGCAAGCTTTTAACAGAATTAGAAGGCTAGAACCATTTCAGTTTATGGAAACACCTTCCCAGGAGTAATTTACTTCACCCTACTGAGCTAACCTAGCTGGGTTTATTTAATGAAGCTAGTGGCACCTCTAACCTGTTTTTCCAAAAGTGTTGTAAAATACAGATCCATTTGCACTGAACATTCTTTCTTGCAGTGCCCTACACAGATTGTAGCCCAGTACACTCCCATCTTCAGTACAGCTACAATGTTTAAAATAAAAATAAACCAGCCAGACATGCAGGAGGAGAGAAAGCTTTTGAAAGAAACTGGAGGACACAGAGACACAAACGCATGAGACAAAGAGGAATTTGGTTTTGGATGGAATCTGCTGCTATCACTTAGTGCAGCTCTGCATAGCTATGAAGTGATTCCAGATGGTGCTATTTAGTGAACAGAGACAGGAGCACAAGACGTGAGAATCGAGATGTCGATGTGTGAAGTACACTGAAGTTCACGCAGGATTTTGGAGGAAGGCAAAGTCTTACACTACATCTTGAAGCCAAAGAATTGTCTGAGCTTAAGAAAGTGCAGTTTATGCAGCTCTGCAGATATGCAAGTCATGAGAAACACCATTTGGTATATGCATTCCTATATAGCTGGATGTTCGAGGACTGTAAGGAATAACAGTCATGGAACACAGCAAGGAAATTCTGAGAGGGAGGAGAAAAGTCCAAGAGTCACTGAACGTATGGGAATGACATCAGAAAAATGAGGGGAGAACAGAACAGGAGACAAGGAAACTGGCAGAGTAAGTCTGAGTAAATCCAAGATATCTACAGAGTAAGGACACAACGCAAGTATTCCTCACATTTGTTTGTCATCTACTATTAGTTATGGTTTCCAGTGTATTTTTTCTCACATTTAAACCAAACAACAACAACAAATTGGTACGAAATGATTACTTAGAAATAAACCAATTAATATTAGGCTACTGCTCACCTTGATTTGCAGTCCCCTGAAGAGTTTTGGCTTATCACTCCTGACGAAAGCTATGGTTTGGAGAAAAAAAAAGATAATCAAACTCTTCTCCACTGCATAAAATAGATTTACATTCAAGCTAGTGTTCCCTGAATTATTACAGGGGTTATTTTAATGTTAAAATTCTTAATATCCTGACAATATTGTTAATACTAAACCTGTTATGCCTAAGGAACACCCTATTTTTGCTAGTGTTCCAAACAAGCTTCCTAGCTCTTGGTTGTTCCTTGAACACTAGTGTAGCTAAGAAATCAAGTTGATCTGCATGTAAAACTGACAGGCCTTCAGCAGCCTGGCCCATATGCTGCTGTGATATGTAAATGTGAGGAAAAACATTAGAGCCATCAAAAATCTGGCTGAAGATAAACTTTGTGAGGGAGGGTAAATACAACACACATCCCATCAGCACTCTGCACACAAGCTGCAGCAGTGCGGGTGAAAGGGCATGGAGGAAACTTGTGGGTAGAGGTGTTATTCCTGCAAACAAGACTGTTGTTGATCTTGTCTCGCAGAGATCTTTGTCAAACACCAGCAAGAAAGCAAAACCAGAAGAGAAGCTGGTATCTCCTCTTGACACTTCCAGAGGCAAGCAGCTTTAAGATGGACACTGCAGCCCGTTGTGTAGGGAGAGAAGTTCAGACCTGAGGTGGGCTGCTGCTGAACAACTCTTTGCTTGAAGCACTAGTCATGGCAAACAGCAAGCATTAACAGCAGCAGTCTCTGTACATCCCTACAGCACAACCCTGGCCTCGTGTTAATATTAAACTTTAAAATGCAAAGATGGCATGAATTATTTCTGGCCAAAGCACAAGCGTAGTCTCCTATGTCCAAACACTTCAGCCTAATGAATGTCTTGGAGTTCTAGCATTGAAAATGTATTTAGAAAATAGCATAGTCTCCATTCCTCCTTGTTACATTCAGCTTATGCTAAAGGCTGAATTTAGGATCTGTACTGACATTGAGTGGATTCAGGAAACTCCTGTAGTATGTCAGTAGCATCTCCCCAAGGATGAACCCTGTCAGGATGGATTGACTCTTACAAAGGTGCTGGCTGCACGTTAAAGCTGCTTTTCCAACACCACCAAACCTCTCCCAAACTGCAGTGTGTTCAGCTGGTGCACAGAGCAGGACTAATGTTTCACACTGCCTCACACAGTGTACTGCTTCCCACAGTAATTGTAGAGATGTCCCCGGCCTCTTTATACCTATCTTTGTATTACTGCAGCTACCTTAAGGTGGTAAGGATAATGCAGAGTGGCATTTGTTTTCTTCCCTCTTCCCCTGTGCTCCTGCTACAGAGCCTGGTGCTCTGCCTGCTGCACCAACCAGCACCCAGTATAAGCAAGTTAAAATAATACCAGTGGCCCTGTGAGCTGCCAGACACACTGGACTGCAAAGAAGAATGTAAGACTTGGTTTTGTTCTTTCTACAGAACTATACACTAACGTCACATTGTAATTGCTGTACTTGTACAACACTTTCAAGTAGCTCTAAATAACCAATACTTGCTCACATACTGCAGCTCGATTCTGATTTAAAATCAGAGACATAATTTTCAACTTCAGCTTTTCCTATGTCCTTGTGACCTGTTAATTGTCTTGGCTGCCATCCATGGTAACATGCAAAATAAATGCCAACAAAGACTGATACATATCTTTAAGTCTCCAGCATGGTGAATGATTTCATGAGGAAATTCTCCACATTATTTTCACTTTATACTGTAATCAGTCTTCAGGGCTCATAGGAAAAGGAGGTTGTAAGAAGCACTTGGTACAGTGAGTGACTTTAGCAGCAAAACTTACTGGTTTTCTTTACGAGAGCACAGTGGAAGGGATAAAGTTTCAGAAGCAAATCTGCCCTGTGGAACTCAACTGTTACAGAGGAGCCTTTGGGGGTTAACTCAGGTTACAGCACTTTAAGCTTGCAACAGGTGTGAGGATTTGTTACTCCAGTGAGAGATGAAAGCCCGTTTGGACACGAGTGGCTGTGCTCTGGCTGCAGTACTGGACTGAACAAGCTTGCATAAAATGGGAACAGAATTAGGTGGAAGGAGGAAGTATTCTATAGGTAATTTTGTCACTTGTGTCTAGGTCAAGTGTCTAAATCTTCTGAAAGCTGAAGCACTAAAGAACATTTTTCCTTTACATACCTGGAATAAAATTGCTTTCTGTTAATGGCATATTTATTTCTAATGCTGATTAGAGTGGCTTTCTGCATTTGTCACTTGACTTTGCAATGCAACAAAGAAAACCCCTCCCTGTACAAATAATTTGTGTATTCTCACTTTTGGAAACCAAAGCGAGAAGCTAATACACTGACAACCATTATATACAGACTACCCCATCAAACACTTGGGTTTTCCTTCCCATAAAATCATGGCCTAAGTTGGAATGAATGGAACTGATGGGGACACGTGACCTCTTGCTTATCACGGGGTGCACACACTCCACCTCCAGCACTGCCCCAGCAGCTTCCCTTCTGTGCCCTGACATCATTGTTGGCAGTCCCACGTCTTGAGGGCTACTTGCACATTTTTACACCATTATTTAACAGTTTGATGTTAAGCCCATTTTCCTCTCCCTGTGGCAGCTTTAGAAATTACACACTTCAAAGAAACAAGCATTTCTAGACTCCATCCATGGGTGAGCAGGGGAGGCATTTTCCACTTTGTCTTCCCTAAGATGAACTCTGAGCTTGGTGCCGTGACACTGCGTTCCGGTGAATTAAACACCAGACTAGAGTCAGAGCTGTTCTGCTGCCAGCTCTGCAACTGTCCCTTCACATAACGTTAAGAAAAATCCCTGTGCCTTATGCTCTTGTAAAATATGTGCAATACTGAGGCACATGCCTTCTGTTTGAAGGCAAACCCGAGGTGAGCCTGCAGAGCAATGGGACTGCCACGCAATTAACTACAGCTAAAAGATGACAGAGGCTGATGAGATGTGTACAGCCTGCCCAGCACCAAACTGTCTTGCAAAGTGATAATACAAACCAATGCTTTTAAAGGCCTAAAAGCAGCCTCTGCATAGGAGCACAAAACAGAGAAACTCACTGCTGTTGTTATAATGCCATTTGTTCTGGTATGGAACACCCTCTTTGTTCTGAGAAAGTCTGGGAAAATGAGTCTGTTGGAATTAAAGCCCCAGAGGCCTAAATGGAGATTACTAAGGAATCTAGGAATGCCTCGTGCCCAAACAGCAGGCCTGGGTATGTGCAGGCACACACTTGGGCTGTTCTCTCTGAGGTATTGGAGAATATACCATAAGAAAACATCCTGGCCCAAAAGGGCCAGGACACCACATCTCTCCACCTTTGGCTGTGGATCTGCAGGAGAGGCAGAACTTTGAGTTGAACACCAAGTTATGTATTAAGGGCATGATCCAGACTACCAAGAATATCTACATTCAGGAATATTCACACGATTGAGATTCCTGCTTGAGAAGCAAGGATCTCTTTTTCAATCTGGAACTGAAAAAATACAAAATGATGTCAAGAAAAAAATGAATACTCTTAATACTTGATTGACAGCCAATATACAATGGCAGTAAAATCTCACACGGTTTTCAAACAACTATGCAGACAGACAAGCATTTTTAACCTTGTCTGTCTCTACATGCATCAGAAGGATTATAAAAGCCTCAAATCAGAAAGGCCTGGAGGAGATTAAAACCCCTTACAGTCTCTATTATATCAGTTTCAGATTTTAATGGCAGAAACACACAAGTCAGAACTAGTCCAATCTTCAGCACAAGGTCAGCAATAAATTCTTACTGAGCATTTTTTCCTCTTGGAAAGCTACAGCATGTCTTCTAGCAAGAATCTAATGTGATTAAGTATCTGCCAGTAATGGACAAGTCCACTTGTGCAAACTTCTAACCCTTTTGTTATTTAAAAAGCTGTGCTTTCAGTTTAGATTTTTTCCACTGCTTTCTGTTGGAGCACTTGGGAGGACTGGGTGTGCCCATGGGGGTTCATCCTGCTCCTCTAATAGGACCTGCCCTTCTCAGGTCATGTTACTTTTTCTAGTAAACAGAACCCTTTTGCTTCTTCTCAACTTCTGATGCTGTGCACAGATACACAACTTCATATTACAGGTAAGTCTCATTAAAATGCTGACTGCAATGAAAAGCAGCAGCACAACCCTCCTGGCCCTCACACCATGTGACCACAGCAAAGAATTTAGCACTCTGAGAGCAACATCAGAAAGGAAAATTTTCAATCATCCTTCAGGAATAAGAAGGAACATTTCAAAACTCATGTAAAAGAGATCTATTTTTACAGTGCTATTTAAAGCCTTATTATGATACATTTAAATGTTTCACACATTGAGTTAGCAATAGGAAGCACAGGAGTTACTGGTATTCCTTCAGAAGACAGAAGCACAGAACTTTGTGCCACTCAATGCAGCACTTACAAGTGATTTGAAAGTGAAAGAAATTTACTAGAACCAAGTTTGTGCAGAATGTCACCCATTTATACATAAAAAAGGTAAAATTACTTGACCATACCACAGACTTGACTATTTTGAAGTGAATTCACAAAAAAAAAGGTTGTACTGAGGCATTGTTAGTTATCAAGTGTTAAACCTATGGAAAAGCAACCAAAACAGAGAGTAGCAGAGGGATATTTTCTGAAGACAGGAAAAGCCAAGGTTTCATTATGTCACAAATAGATCAGCATTGCTGACAACTGGCAATAGCTGCTAAAAATGTGAACGTGTAAATCACTGGGAATACAGGCAACCCAAAAGCATTACTTACTTTCCTCAGACTCTCTATTAATTTGGTTTGGGGACAAATACATGCTCTGTACTTCTGAAGATTGCATGAACCTGCTTCGAAGATAGCACAAGAGCCCATCAAAAAGGCAGAACTACTGGACACATCCAAGCCCTTGTTTACATTTTAATGGCTATAGCATCTCAGTTTGAGACAGGAATTTAAATTCAGGAATTCATGTGACACATCAGTAACTACTATTTGTAGTCCATTAATCAAGTTACAACGCAGCCCTTCGTGACTTTATACAAAGTAGAAAGCAGCAAGGCAAAAGATGTTTCCAAATCTGAAGAGAAGTTTAGTCTGTGTATTGTCTGTTCACAGATGATGACAAAATGATGCACGTCTCCCACTACAACATCCTACAGTTCTTAGCAAGAGTTATACTAACATTTCTACCAATGCAAGATTGAAGGTTAATGGCATTTCTATCTTCTCTCACCAGTGTTAAAGAATTACAGATTAACCAGGATAGATGGGATTTCACCTAAAAACCAATCCCATAACAAACTACATCTTAAGAATCCCCTTCCCAGCTGCAGAACTCGGGCTGTGTAACAGAGTGCTCACTGACTCCCAAGTCAGAGGTCTCACAGTTAGTTCCATACTGCACAAGCTCAAGGATTAAGTTACACATTCTCTGGGAGCACATCCACTTCTTCACTAAGAGTCAGGCAGGGAGAAGGGAGAATTATTCCACTGATGAACAAAAAGAATGCATAAAAATATGAAAGAAATGTTCAATAAAAAATGCAGCCTAATTAGGATTTTTTGTTAAACAAACTGGAAAGAACGTGGGAGTCTAGACACCATCATCTCCCCCCTCCTCATGAGCAGAACACTGCTGTCACTTGAAAATGCAACTTAAAATGAGTATGCTAGATAATCACTGACCTACCTAATTTGTTATTCTGTTTCAGAGCCTCAGTTTTATGGATGTCAGCTGAAAACTGTCACATTTGCTGTGTTACCTGGTATAATAATATACTGCTTCATCTGGGGATCTTGTCACTTATTTTCCATGTTCTGCTTGGATGGATAAATATTTAAGAACATTTTTATGCAGAACAATTTCAAAATATATGTAATATAGGAATTAATTTTGCAATACAGCATGTATAATGGAGCAATTTATTTTTAAGGGAAACTTAGTGGGGAGAATATTTCATTACTGAACTTAAAAAGACTTAGAGAATTATGGTCTGTTACCTGACTTGTCCCAAGGAGCTGTACTGGAAAAATGGAATAGACACCCTTGGCTGTATTCACAAAAGCATTTAGTAGTTTGTTATGATATTACAAAGAATAACACTCAGTTCAGGATGGAGATAACCTTGCTGAGGGCTATTTTTTCTATCCTCTTGCTGCAGGCTGTATTTTTCATCACTTGTCAGTCCTTTGCTTTCCCAGTATCTGGGAATATATTCCGTATGTAGTGATTCTTACATTTCAGGCACAAGGTGTATTCAGCAGCTGTTTGTAGTTTGAAATACTTAACCAGTAATTTTGATACAGAAGGACTGTAGAATATTGCATTTAGTAACTATGAATAACACACAGGGTCTTCCAACTGTGTGCCTTCCTTACTGTGCAACTTCTACAAACCTCCATTATTCAACAGATTTTAATCCTTAAGCATTTGAAGATGTGAATCTCATTCAACAACAACCCAAACTCCACTGTTCACCCTTTGCCCAAATAAAATAGAATCCAGAAGTCCATGACAAGGTCCAAGTCAATGGGAGTAAGCCAAGTGACAAAAGAATTTACACAGGTACTTAAACTTCACTGTCAGATACAGAAGTACCATACACTAATCCATGCAATTTAATACATACACACTCCTGCAATTAGTAGTGCTACTTGTGTATATTCTGAAAACAAACAAACAAAAACAGCCTACAAAACCAGCAAAACCCCAGCAGAAGCTATGGGAAAGGAATCAGGAGTTCCTGGCAATGAGACACTGTCAGTGATGAATGAAGCCTACAGAGACAAAAAGCAGCAGCACTACCCTCAGGCAACCTAACATCTGTAGCAAAAGTCCAAATGAAAGGTTGAAATAAGACATTAACATTCAAAAAGTGTTTTTAAGATGGAGACATTAAATACTGTTTGTGGCAGAAGTTAAAATCGAGGGGAAAACCTAAGTAAAAGTTTTCTGAGATGAATACTGGTGTGAGGACAACTAACAGCTGGAAGAATATATTCTACTGCTTTTTAAAGTGGCTAAATGGGTTCTTCAAATCTATCCCATCTTCCAACTTGTTCTAATATGCTAGGAGTAAATTTGCTCCAGATAATTGAAGAAATTGGTGATGAAAAGGCAGAAGAGATCCTCGAGTGCACTAGTCGGTCCTTTTTCCTTCTGACTCTACCAAAGAAGAGCTGGTAGGCAAAACAGAGAATCCATGGAAAAAACACTGAAATTCCTCATGTAATTTTCAACAGCAAGCTATACAATTAATGGAATGAAAATATTTGAGCATGTTTAGGTAACTGTGGATTGGAAGTAGGGGGGAAATCTTCACAATTTCAGTTTTTCCTTTTGTTTCATGGTGTTCACACAGCATGGAGGGCCATTCCCTTTTAGGGCCAACACATGAAGGTATCTATGGACATAAAGGAGGCTGGAGTCAGGCTCACAGGTTGACCTTTTCCTTCAAACCTACAGCTCAAAGAGCACTTAACTTCTACAGCCACAAAGAAGCTGAGGGAATGGACAAAAGCAGCAGGGAACATTCTGATGTTTGCTAAATTGGAACGGTCATGGAGATGATATGGATTTTTGTGCTAACAAAGTTAATCTCCTCACTCCCCTGAAGGAGGACAACTCATTTAAATAACTCTTGTTTTGGCATTTTAAACAGCAGAAAAGAGAAAATAGCTTTGCTCTAGTCTTGGAGTCAATCAGCTGAACTGTGTGTGGGTAGAGGTGGCAGGAGAGGGTCAAAAGCAGCGTAACTTGTGCTAATTGTACCTTGTTTGTCAGTCAGCCTTCAAACAGGGAGGTGTTAATACTGGCCACTGGAGATTGAGATGTTTGTGCAGTTTTATGTCTAAGGCCAGACTGCTCTTTCTTCTCTAACTATGTCCATAGGACAATATTAATATCTTCAGTCAAGAAAAAACATTGAAGTGCTGCTACCACCTAAGCTTTTCCCCCATCTAGAAGAAAACTCCAGTGTGAAATTTCTCAGATAGTTTTCCTGCAGCTTCCTCCCACCAGACACTGCTGGTACTGGTTTTACTTTTACACTCCTGTATTCCAGTCACTGTAGTTGACTGTAATTATCCACTGACAAAACAATTATACTGCAGGATCTGTGACAAAAAAGTAGTTCCCTAAGTGCACAAATATAATTTCATCTGCCAGTTATTGGAGACCAGTTCCACGAGTTTCCTGTCAATGCAACAGTCCTGGTATAACATAGGAAACTTGGAACTACTTGTAGTAGTCCTTAAAGGCACATTTTGTCATTCAGCTGTGACAGTATTTCAGATTTGAGAGGCCAGTGGTGGCTTTACTTACCCTGGACTTGAGGGAACCGTCCCAGTTTTCATCCACAGACTTCTAGGACAGCTCCTGCATAAAGCTGTAATAATAAACAGAAGCTGTTAATGACATAAAAAACCCACCCCAGTTTACTTATTATTTTCCTTGGAGGAGAAAAATAGGGTGTTGTGTTGATGGTAACTACACCAAAGTAAGATCCTAAACAGAATCACAATTCCAGACCTATCTCAGATTTATGCAACAATGGGCTTTTCATTCCAGAGACAAGGTCATTTTCATTCAGTATATGAAAAAAGTAAAAACAAGAAAAAGAAGATCACATGATACACAGTTGCTAGAAGCAAAGCTTCATTTAAAAAATAAATAAATGCAATTGGACATGTTAGAATGGGAATTAGGGGTTAATAATAGGAAAACTTGATTTCTTCCTCCCAAAAGATGCTAAGAAAGTCTAATTAAGGGAAATTTTAGTTTCCATTTTAAACCTTGCTGGGGCAGTGAAATACTGTTTATAATGAAGACAAGGGAGTAACTTCAGACATCTCATTTGGGGTAACTATGAGCAGTTGATTGTAGTTAACTGTGAGTGCAGAAAGACTACAGATCATGTTACTAGGCCCTTGCTGAAGCAATATATACAGGCTGGGCTAACTCTGGTGATAGCACTGAGATGTCAATCACCTTCTCAGCTCTGCAAGATGTTCCAATTCAATGTTCTCCAATGTTCTATACATCTAAATAGGGAAAAAAACCAACAAACCAAACAACTTTTGATCTTGTGCACTGTCACAGGTTTTAAAACTTCTTGGGTTTTTTGGCAACATGCAATTGATTTTTAGAGTTTGCTGAATCTTAAATACAAATTAACAACAGAATTTCCCAGCTACTAAAGCAGAACTTCATACTGTAGTTAGGCATTTTAATCTTTGTCTGTGTCGATTTTATTGACACAGTTGTCAATACTGAATACCAAACTACATTCTTCTAGCCCTGAAAGTTCACTGTTTATAGAGAAGCTGGCAGAATAAGCTTCAGTTAAAAATGTAATTAATTTTTAATTCAATTTATTATCTTCTAGAAACAACCCCTGTTTTCATTTTCTTTCAGACAGTGTTTTCATAACAAATGTGCAAGTTGGGACATGGAAAAATATCATCTTACTGATGAAGGAAAGTCACATTTCACTTAAAATATGAACTGTGAATATATGTAATTAAACCCAAGCTTTTGCTATGACATTTAATGAGTATTAAACCCTCTGAAACAGGAGTGACAAGTCATCAGAGCAAGCTACACACAATACAACAGAAATCTTAAAGACAATTTCATAAGCCCGTGGTCACGAATCTATGTCCTGGCATTATGGACAGCCAGGAATACACCTTCATTGCAGATCATGGAACTTCTCAACTCAGATGTAGCTCAGCAGTTGCCTAAATACTATGAATGAGAACATAAGAAACACTGTAATCGTTTGCAGGGATATTACAACACCTTTCCTGGTGTGCACTGATCAGTAATCATCCTTTCCAGAGGAAACTGAACTAAAAATGTTAACATTTCATTATCTGTTCAGAGCAGCATCTCAGACATTTGCTTAACTACATTTACTTTTCCAACCAGACATTTGATTTAAGATAAAAACTAAGAATTGACTGCTGACACCCAGAACTGGCATGAAATAATACTCAAGAGATCAAAAACAACAGGGTTTTTAAAAAAAACAAGAGTTTTTCACTGCCCAAATAAAGATTTTAGTTTAAAAAGGCACCAGGAAACAGCTCAGAGAGTTGCTTGTATAACTAAAGTTCCTCCTGACTTTAAACATGAAATGTTTAAAGTCACGTGGAATGGTGAGATACTGACTCTCTTGATTCTGATGGCTGGTTTTTTCTATCAAGAAGTTAGCATAAAGAAGCAGAAAAATAAATAGCTTTTTGCTATCTAGTTAGCTATTTTACATATCTGTATCAAGAACTAAGTACACTCCCATTTACAACAACAGTAAAAGGAGTATTTTTTCATTTCTTATGGCTGCAAATAAAAACTCTCACATATTATTTCTTCCTTTCAAAGAAGGATTTCTATGGAACAAGATCACTGTAGGAATCTAAACAATCTCAGCCATCCTGTAGTTACAAACTACCCCCAGTCTGTAACTCCCAGCCAATATTCAATAGAAGTTTAACACAGAAAACAACTTCACTATTGATGTCTATATTTTGAACTTAGAACTCTGCTGTAATTGAAGCCCAACTGTGCTGGTAAAAAAAAAAAGTTCAGATTCATGTTGTGACAAACAGCTGCTCTCTAGATGGCTAGACAAGAAGAAAAGAAAGATCAATTGGCTTCATTTAGCACAAGAAACAAAGGTGTCTTTTGGAAGAAACATGGGTTTACTTGCATCACTTAGCCCACAACAGCAGCATACTTGTTACTATCTATTGCTGCTACCATCTCATCACACCCAGAGCAGATGCCCTCCAAACTTCCTGGTGAAGGCATTTACTGTCTTGGAGTAGTACTTGGATGACACGTATCCAAGTGTGGCAGCACACAAACATGAGGAGTCAGTTCATCACACAATACTTAGCTCCTAAGAGAGTGCATTAAAATAATGCTTCACTTGTTTTAGTGCTCATGAAAGTGAGTTTAGTACTACAAGCAATGAAATAAAGACTCTCTATGACTAGTCTCTGTTTTAACATCCAAAACAAGTGCTGTTATGATTTCCAGGCTGATTCATGTCTGCATCTATAAAAATCACTTGGCTTTTTATTCCAAAAGCATTCCAATAGTGCAATTTCTAAGGCTATTGTGACATAATCTGGACTTTTCCCTCTTTTGGGAAACCAAAAAACCTTAGTTTAGGTTTTAGTTCCATTATTTGGAAGGGAATTCAACTAATTTCTGAGAGTCAAAATTCCAGCTTTATTTATAGATACAGTACTAGTAGCACAATTACTCATGGTAAAAACTCCAGGAGAAGAATTCCATTCCTGCTGTGAAGCTGCTGTGTAACTGTTAATGTTTACAACCAAACAGGAACTCAGAGCAAACCAAACTTAAAATAGCAGCACTTAACAGACACTGCTCCTCCATCACAATGAAAGGGGACAAAACCAGCTTTGTAAAATACAATGAATTATCCTGAATTTCACTTCTAGAGCACCTATGCTTTGCACAGTGGTTTCTTCTAGCTACTGACTAAGCCTGACCCTGCAGAGGTTACAAAGGCACTCACACTGGATTTGTCCAGTATTTTGCAATCAGATAAAAATTAATCTAATCTAGGATGATCATCTCTTCAAAGATGCAATGAAATGGGCTCTTAAGATAAAGCCACACAAGGGTGGACAGCTATCTTACTGTAGCTGGGTTTCCTCCAATATCTGCACATTATCCTCTCCTAATAGCAAATGGGTTTCAGAATAAAGTCCTGAAAACAAGTAGTAAAACACAACTTAGGACTGCTGCTAAAAGTTGGGAATTTTCCCTTGCCTCAGGTACAACCTTCCACTAAATAATGACCAGCAACTAATCTCTTTGCCATGCAAACAATTCTTGCTTTTAGGAAATTCAGTGTGATTTTGATTTCATGTCCCTACAGAAGCAGATCTGGCAAAGAAATGTCCCCATCCCCTTTTTTTTTTAAAAAAAAAGATATGTAAATTCATTTTTAGTGTGTCCCACACACTTGGGAAGCAAAAAAAAATAGTAATTGGTATTTATTCTTCTGAGAAATTAAGTTACAAAGAAAAGAGAGTTTGTTGCAAGTTTCCTTCTCTCCTTCCTAAACACTTCTATCAATTCATTTGTTACTTTTACTAGGAAACTGGATCAGAATATAAAGAATATAAACTGACCTATAAACTATAACAATATTTTCTCTTATGTGGGGTATCTGTGTGGATAGATGTTTTCAAAACCACTCAAGCCTTCCCTGGAGACAGAAAATGAGCAAGAATCCGTGGGTTAGCAGCGAGCAGTCACAGCCTGAGTGCTGGGAATATTATGAATTACTGTTCTGTAGTGCAGAAAGCCAAGAAAGTCATTGCCACACAGGCACATTGCTCAGAACTGATGTCATCAGTAAATTTAGCCCCAAAGAAACTGTTCCTATTCACAGCTCCTTATTTTGTGGAGGGAGATGCCTAACTCTAACCAAGAGTTTGGAAACAAAGAGGCAAACAGTCAAAAAGCAGTTCTCTGATTAGTGCTGTTCCTGTGATTAGTGCTGTGTACTGCAGGCAAATTCCTCTGAACAAAGCTGAAGCAGAATCTCAACTCTCATTTATTTGCAGGGAATGAAATTCCAATGGAATATAAGGCTGAAAAAATGTGTCCCAATAAGGGTGTTTGAGCACTGAAATCATCTCCTAAGGAGAAGCTGTAGAACCTGTATCCTTGGAGATCTTCAGAACTTTTGACTTCTGCTTTGAGTAGGAGATTCAAATTTTATTTGTGAGGTATGTAACAGAGCTGTGTCACCCATCAAAGTGGTTTATTTCTGGTGTGAAACAATCTTCTCCTTGCAGTATTATCTAAACATTTTTGCTCTTTAAATCCAACAACCTCCAACAGAACTTCCCCTCCGCTCAGACTATCGCTGGTTAACTTTGCTCTCTGAAATGGTTTTGGTTTAGTGAGAGATCTGGCACAAGGGGGAGAGAAAATGCAGAAGTTGAGCAACCATCAGCTGTGGAGCTGCAGCATGGATTAGGTGGTGTGAATGCCCAACTTATTTGAGTGAGCTGGGGGCAGAATAGAACAGAGAAGGGCCATGGAAAACAGGGTCCTACACACAGGCTCTCCCTCGGACCTAGTGAACAGAATTATGTAGGATAAAAAGTAAGAGACAAAGTCAACAGTTTGACTTCCAGTTTTGGAATACACTGTCCAGTTAACTTATTTCTAGAACTAGAATCCCCAAATACCTCTTTCATTCTCCAAAATACCTGATTTTATTAAAAAAAAAGAAGCACATCAACAACTTCAACTCACATTTGGCAAATTCCCATTCACAATTCCCCTCCCCTTTATTCTGTTCAGGGATAAGACCAGAAGGAGCTCTTCCTAGCTAAGGTGTGCCCTGCTACAGACAGATAACACATTTTATCTCTCTTTATCTGACAGAGATGAACCTTTGGTGAATCTGATCCAAACAAAAGATGGTCCATCTCTGTCTCAGGCTAGCTACACCTTCCTTATCTAGGCCTCTAATGTTTGTCAACATTAATTCTCACTGCTGATAGCATCAGAAGGAAAAGAAAGAGCGTGCACAGTAAAGTTCTTGAGAAGGACATCCACTTCTGCACACTGTTAGTACAAGGAATGGCTGTGCCCAACACTGAGTGACAGTACTGGGATGAGAGACCTCCTCAACTAGAGAGAAGGTAATGATCTCAAATCCCCAACTTCCCAATCACTATTCCCCATAAAAACAGTCCTCTGGGACACTTCCAGTTAGAAGCAAATGTTGAAGGGGGATCATTTGACACAGTAACCTTAATTACAGAGTTCTGATTACTTACTTGAGTGTTAAATAAAATATGCTCTCAGTGATGTGCTATTTTTAAAAGTCACACTTGGTAAAAAGGAACAGGAACCATTTTTATGTAGCATGTTAGAAAGGAGGAGTGCAGTTATGTAAAAGCCCAATTTGGTGTTGACAAAGCAGGCAAAGGATTTTATAGAACACATCAAAAGACAGAAAAAGCTGGGAATTTTGAGAAACAGCTCCAAGTGAACTAAAATTCTAATTCACTTATACAAGTATTGATATGAGGCCTACATTACACCACTGACATGTCAAAGGATTCTAAGCAGTTCTCTAGTTCTACCCCTTGAGTTCAAAACCAAGAGAAGAGCCTGATTCACTGGAACTGTTCACATTCAGAGCCTCTGGCAGAACAAGCAGGCAGCCAACAGTAATTTTTGAGTGTAGCACTTTAATTAGTGAAAGGAAAAAGAAAAATTAAACTAAATTGGGTCACAGAAGAGTAGCCCAAAGCATTAAAAGCATTTCAAGTTATTCTAACTTCAGTAATTACTGCAAGCTTTGTAAACTATTTTGAGTTTTAAAAAGTATGTCTGAACAAGAATGTCACCTTATTCCTCCCTGCAACTCAGAGCAGCACATGTGGAGTTTTAAGAGAGATTGCATTTTGCTTTTTTTGGATTTAATGAAAGTAGTAGACAATCATAAATAGAGTGGGCATGTTTATTACTAATATTACACTAAATATTTCTTTCATTTCCAGGAGGGGACTAACACTAACTCCCCCCAGAGAACTGGCTTTAAGCTGTGGTCAGTCTACGTTGCAAGGGGAATAGAAGTATAATCCTTTGGGGGAAAAGAACCCATCCTGAGGAATCCTTTCTGCCCTGTGATGTTTAAAGGCCTGAATGACAATTTTGTGTGAGTGAGAGGTAAGGCAGACAACAGAAAACTGAATTTGTATGGGCATATTTTTCACCTTTCAGTGAATTAAGAGCCACCTTTCCTTCAGAACAGACTGAGCTGCACATCAGCAGCTACTTATTGCATGGACTAAATAAATGCAGTGCACTCTTTTGAAGGGATCAGAGCCCAGGCTTCACTTTGAACAGATTAGCAGTCCTGTGGTTTTGCAGTGTTAAAATGGACTGAATAATTCAAATCTTCAAATGACTTCCCACAATTTTGAGTACCAAGGACTTGGAAGCCGAAGAATCTCAGCCTGATGCAGAGAAAACAGGGCATGATCTTCCCAGGTACCTGGGTAAGGAGAGCACCAGTTACAATGCAGCAGCTGGAGAAGGGGTCTGCACCATGCCTGGCTGCCACATTTTGATCCATCCAAGTGCAGTGAAGAGCTGCATACCCAACTGACCAGTGGAAGTCCATAATACAACTCCAGGAAAGGTTCCTCTGCTATGGTTTGACTTTTCTCCCCATCTTCCAGGCTGTTTCAAGTTGCATTCTTAGGATTTTCTCCAGCCAATACTTACAAAAAGTTATGAAATACCACTGTTTCCTAAATCTCACCCATTCTGTTTGTCTCCAGCTAAGGGAGATGTTTGCAGACCTGCACTGACTTTCAAACAGCTGTCATACATACTGAAAATCATTTTAGGTTCAGGGAGGATGTGGAATGGGGAGCTGAATGTAAAGTAACTATAAGATGGGCTTTAAGATTTTTTTTTTTTTGAAAAAAAGCCAAAGTTTAAGCTGCCCACATTATTTCAGGTTAGGATTTCCTAATACTTTCATGTCAAAATGAAAGGAAACTTTTGTATTTAATGGTGTGGAAAGAATGTCAAGTCACAGACCTCTCTCTTACAGCACAAGAATCCACTTTGAGTTTCTGAAATATTTTATATTGTTACATCTAGTACAAGTTGGGTGAAAAATAATCCTAAATTTCTCATTATCTTAACAATGCAGATGCCAGACATTCCAATGAATTATTAAACTACACTTTGACAGCTTATCCTATTTTGATAACCTTGAGTACACGCACAAGAAAGTTGCTAAAAGAAAGAATCTCAAGATTTTGGATGGTTTTGCCCAGTGGAACAGTTCTTATCCAGCTCTATATAATTTTACAAGTGTATATAGGCTCCTCTATCATTACATTTACCTTATTTTACAGCAAGGTGATAAATGATTTAGCAATAGCCTACGATGTTACCCATGACAATTGATCCCCCAAACCATCCATTTCCATCTCTCAAATTTCCTGGCCAACTTCTGTTTACAACTGAAGTCATGTTATCTGCTTCAGCAGACTCTCCAACATTCCAAATACCCGACAATGAAAATCTAAAATGCTCAAGTTCAACACATCTTAACTATTCTGAAACTCCATTTAGAACTAGTGATGACTTTTAAGGATGGAAGAGTGCCACTGTTAAAATCAATGTGGATTTTGACACACATACCCTGCCCAGATAAATCTAAGATTATACTGCACAATTAATGGGCTGTGCTTAGAGCTACGTCTCAAACGATCACGCAGCCTAAGTGAGGCTGCAGATGGAGTGTGGCTATTTTCAGCTCCTGGAAAACATGGACAATCTCTCCTGCTACTACAATTTCACGCACAGTTAGCTTCACCTCCATTTCATCCCACGTTTTACACACCAGCACTACTCTGCAGCTGACAGGCTGAGGCGTAAAACTTGCAGCTGTCTGAAGCAATAGTGTTTAAGCTGGCTTCTGAATTAGTCTGCAAGTGAATACAGATTTTTTTTTTACATTTTACCCACAGTACCAATGGGAAGTAATTAAAATATTTCACTGGACAGGTGTCAGCAGAAGTTAAGAGCAAGACAAGTAGTGGGTAACGGGAGAACCTCACGGCTGTTTTCCACGATGACAATTCACAGAATACTGGACCAATAACAAGAGCAGGATTAATAAACATCCTTCAGGGATGAGAAACACTTGAAATCTGTAAACATCTCCTTTGAAGTCACGCTGAAGCCATTCAGCACAAAGTAGGACTGGGCATATTTCACAGAGCAATGAGGAATAAAGATTCTGAAACACACACACTAACCCCTTCCCTTTCATCTTAAATTCTCATTTAAATCCTGGGTGCAAGTCATGCAATAAACTTAACTCTTGTTTCCTCTATTTCTAAAACTTCCCATCGCCTTTTAAGGAGAATTAACTGAAAATCCTGAAGTCTGTCTTGGAATTCTAACAGTTGGCAAGTCTGTAGCACAGATGACCAATGTGCTGTGTCACATGATGGGCACAAATATCCACTCACATAATGCACAACCTGGGCCACGTCCTGGAGTTAGGGTTCAAATTAAATAAGAAAAAATGAAATTGATGTACTTTGAGGATGCTCAATCATTTCATAACAGCATTAGCAAAACCCAGAGAGCACCACTGCTTGAGAATCCAGCAACATCAAAGGTTGTTCATCAGCAAGTCAGACACCCAAGATTAAAATGAACCTTCAAACAAGAGGGTACGAAAACAGCTTTTAACATTTTTGACATCCATTCACTCTTGACTATCAAATTTTCATTAGAAAGGTTTCTATGAACATTTGAAAGCCCTAGACAGAGGGAAAAACAGCACAAGGTGATGTTCAGCTTTTCTATTCTCCACAAATATCATGAAAATGCTACTTTAGCAAGAAACTACTAGGTTTCAGATTGTTAATTTTAGTGTAAGAGTAAAATCTCAAGGCTGATTATTGATACCTATTACAGCCAGCACTGTGTTAAAACACAAGTCAATCCAAAACATGACTATTCTGAAAATGATTTGTGAAGATAATACTTGTGTCAGTTCTCCCAGCACTAGTTTTCCACTGACTAGTCTTCAAGGGAATTTACTCAGAAGTTTGGGTTTGTTTTTTTTTAAACAAAAAAAAGCCCAAACAAAACCAAAACCAAATCAAACCAAAAAACCCTTACAAAATAAATAAATCAGTAAATCCAAAATATATCATTCCAAACATTGGTAACAGTACAAAAAAAAATTCCACCTTCTGAAACAGTACATTAGAAATGTTGCTGTAATTTAGCACTCAACCATAGAACCATAACATTAGACCAGAGAATGATTTCTAGTCACACACACAGTACAGAAAGCCTGAATTCAAACCTGGCAATAAAAAAAGAGCATGAAAATAGTACTACAACCACTCCTATAATTCAAGCTGATAGTTAACATAGTAGCTCCAAATCTCAAGAATAATCTGTATTAAATGTCTTTAAAAAATAAAAAAGAAGTAAGAAAAGAGGAAATAATAATCTGGCTGTACACTGAATTGTGCTATAGCTGCAAACTGTTGACATTTAGTACACAGCATAAGCAGAAAATGAAACTGGGTAAACCAACACAAGTAGGTTAAAAAAAAACAGACTAATTTCTTGTATATAACCTCTTGGTTCTGTACAACCAACCTGGGTCACTGTGAAGGGATCTGTCAGACAACCTTGAGACCCCATCTATGCTTTTTTGTTCTGCTACATTCAGCATGACTAAAATAGAAGTTTTGCCACTAAAAAATATCACCAATGTAAAGCCCTGACCAGAAAAAGGCATTTGATTACAGTCTTACACAAGAAATGTGATTATCCACGTGGTGAAATCCAGGTCTGACTCAGGATAACCAGAAAAATATCCATTGATTTAAATGCTGTTTGAGCTGATTTATTAATGGGCTGCTTACAGCACAAACTGAGTTACACCCTCCAGTTTGTCACTGATAAATTGGTAGAGAGAGAATTTCTTCTTCCCCAGAAGTCACACTGACAGCAACACAGCATAACTCCTCTAGCTTGTGATCCCAACAAATGACAACACGAATTCTCCTGCTCCAGAAGTGCCTGTGCTGTATCTTATGCATTTTCCAAAGACAAACTCTCCTTTGTAAGATTCCTACACCTAGCAGAGAACAAGTCCTCTATCAAATCCCATACAAATGGTGCTGACACATCACTGCAAGCATTCCACAAAGGACTTGGTCCATAACTCACCTTCCTGGTTTCCAGTTGAGCTTCTTCTTGGCAGCACTGCCTGCAAAACGGATCCAACTGATTCAGATTGAACTGTCCAAGCAGGTTGCAAGAACTGCACAGCAAGTTACTGGAGAAGCCCAGCTCTCTGCAAGCTTCTGATGACAACTGTGCTCCATACACACTGATCTGAAAATCAATACAATGTTATACTTTAAGATTAAATTAGTCATTTGAAAAAGGAAGATTTTAAATGCTTTAATGATTAGGAAGAACAACCATGTCTCTTGGGGCTATTTTACAGTAATACTTAATGGAAATAAATTAAAAATAAATGCAAACCACCTTATTTTGAGGAATGGCCTTAAACTAATAGTGAATTCTAGACACTCACAATATGAGTATTTCAAGGTATGACAGCTGCCAAAATTCTCTTTTATATAGAAACACAGGAACATAGAAAAGTCTGGGTTGGAAGGGACCTCCAGAGGCCATCTAATCCAACCCCCCTGCTGAGAGCAGGGACATCTTCAGCTAGAGCAGGGTGCTCAGAGCAATGTCCTTGAATGTCTCCAGGGATGGGGCATCCCTGGGGAGCTTGTTCCCATGCTCCACCACTCTCGTGGGAAAGAACTTCCTCCTCATTTCCAATCTAAATCTACTCCTTTCTAATGTAAAAGCTATATTCTCTCCTTTCTAATTTAAAGCCATTGCCCCTCATCCTTTCACTCCAGGCCTTTGTAACCAGCCCCTCTCCAGTCTGTTTGTCAGCTCCCTTCAGGCACTGGAAAGTGGCTCTGAGGCCTCCCCGGAGCCTTCTCTTCTCCAGACTGAACAACCCCAGCTCCCTCAGCCTGATATACACCTCTGACAACTGTCTTCCTATTCCTAACTCCACATTAATCAAAAAAACCCAAACAACCAAGCATACTAAGTCAGTTGAAACACACATGGCTACAGATCTCTAAAGCCTGCTCTTTCCAAACAGTTTCAGTAAATATCATTGAAAACAAACATGGAAAATAACAGATAAGCTTGGGAAAAGCACAACCAGGGAGTGATGAAACAGCCAAAACCATCCAAGAAAATGTAAAAGGAGGATTATGATTTCATGTTTGCATTAATTTTACAAGAACACAGCAAGCTATAAGTGGAAGTGTAGATAAAACCCTGCAACTCTGATTTACTAGCAATACATTAAAACAGGTAACTCAATTACGTGGCTTCTATGTATAACACCAGTTCAGTTTTTAATGAGTTGGTAAAATTCCTTTGGCTGCTATCTCAACACCTGAAATGTATTCATTTTCTGTTTTCACATTCCTGCTTCCCTAGACAGTGATTTTTCACACCTTAGCTTAAAACTTTTCCTTCCAGCTGTATGCTGGGGGCAGAGGGGACAAAATTAAGTAAGAAAAGAGCAAAAGGAGACAGTTTTCCCAAGGCATCAGGTGCACTAAAATAGAGAAAGTCTGGAAAACCTGGAGAGACAGTTTTCACAGGACCACCTCCCAGCTTCACTTTCCAAACCTATTCTTTGCTACTAAAGAGTAACCCGAGCCATGAGGGTTATAACAAGACACAGATTCGGTTAAAAACACACAAGGAAGCCTATAAATGTATTTCAGGAGTCAGCGCGATACCAAATCGCCACGTTCCCCGAGCTGAGAGGGCCAGCCGGGGCCGAGGAGAGGGACAACCCGGACGGGCCTTTAGGCTTCAAAACGCGTCTCACGCAGCCTCAAGGAGCAGAGGCAGCGACAGCAGGAGGGCAGAGGACGGAAGGAGAGAACAGCCACCGA